>JAUZSU010151859.1:0-14523 GCA_034780255.1 Parotocinclus maculicauda
GTGTGTGTGTGTGTGTGTGTGTGTGTGTGTGTGTGTGTGTGTGTGTGTGTGTGTGTGTGTATATTTATATATATCAAACACAGGTTAAGGTTCAAGTCCCAAAACTACCTTTATCAGAGGCTTATCCCACAATTGCTTGTGCTGTAATATTTGCTATTTAACACCCATTCACCTTAACGGCTGAGGTCTTCAAAATTAGTATAAATTATAATTGGAAATAAAAATGTTTTTAATTCCAGATGTTGCAATCATAAGCAGACTAAAAATGACACTGTACAGCACTGCCTGACTTTACAGTACACAGTACTGTGTTGAACTCGAATTATCCTATTTTATCTTATTTTATCCTTTTTTATCTAGCCTACTTTTACACCACCCAATATGGCAGTGTATTATTATAGTGCAGTGCATCTTGCTTCGGCTACACTGCAAATGCACAAGCAGTAGCGGGAGTTTAAGTAGTCGTGTGCTTATCTTAGCTAATCTTAGCTCACATTTGGACCAGAGACAGTTACTAGCATTTGTATTACACTTTGCTTCTGCTTTGTAACAAGCTGTAAACTGTGATTAAGTGCATGTGCATGTCCAGTTCTAAATCAAATTGAAAATACACTTCATATTTTTTACTACAGTAGCCTAAAAAAGACTGGCTTTTGTATATCAGGTCAACATCCTTTTTTACTTAGTGCGCATGATAAATGGCACATACTTGTACTTGTGAGTCGCTCTGAATAAGTGCTTCTGCTGAAAAACTAAATAGAAATGTTAAATAATTGACATTAGTTTCTCAGCCAAGTTTAAACCCCACTGTCTGAATCTTCTTCTTCAGATCTACTCTTAAGCACGGTGTACCTCCACCTCTTCCTCCAAAGGTCAGTGGGTATACTACGAATTCCTATGAAAGCATTGTTGTGTGCAGGAAAACCTTCACTTGTTTTGTGCTTTGTTTTTAAAACATAAAGTGAAATAGTCTTATTTTAATACATAAAACTAAAGCTTAAGTCCATGTATGGAATATGCTGTTATTAGAAAGGCATCACCTACTGGAGCCACACCGTTTAAGTTTTTTATGCAACCATAAATTGCCAGTGTGTGGCAACAGCACTGTAATATCTGTGCTGTGGAGCTCCAGGTCTGCATGATGAGAAAAGCTGCTTTACTAAAAAGCCACAAATGATCAGGCATCGTGTAGAAACCCGTGCCAGGCCAGGTGACAAAGGCAATTACAAATGGGGTATAATTACGAAAACATGAAATTGCCATGATACTGTAGTAATAATATAACCTCATCTGCATCACTCCTATTAGCCACCTCTGCACAGTCCATCTGATGATCTGGGTTTGAATGACGGATGCTCCACAGTCAAGCGTTTCCCGGGCTCAGACAATGGGCCAGTATCAGGACCACGCAGGCAGAGCACACCAGAGAGAATCAACAGGAGCGAACAGACACAGTCCAGCTACATGTCCTCTAGTGTGAGCAGCCCTGGACTGCTCTCACAAGCCACCGATCATGGTACATACACATGCATATGCTCGTGTTGTGTATATATCTTTTTAGACTTTATCTCCAGTATGGATACACTAATCCTGTAAATTTTTTCAGTGTGTTATTAAAGCTGCGAGACATCTTAGCGTTTGATAAATTACCTTCAATTTAGTATCCCTGGAAAAATTATTGAATCAAGGTTCACCTTGATTCATTTACTTTGTAGCAAATAAGCAAATCACAGATATTACACCAATTAATTATTGTTTAAAAGCTAAATTGTGGCTTTTTGAAGTGTATTTCAAATAGAGTATTTTATATGACTAGCCGATTCCTATTTATATCCAGGAATTATAATGACAGCTTATAGAAAATTTTTTTCAGCTTTTTCATTGCTAAAGAATGTTAGCAGGGGCTGCTGGCCTGTGCCTAGCTCTGCGCTAGCTTTAACTTGAACCCTTTTGCCTTTGTTAGCTGTGTCAAATTCTGCATTTTCAGAGGTGCAAAGCGGTTTAATGTCTGTCTTTAAATTTCTAAAAGTTTTCTGGATTGTTCCGCAGCTTGTTTTTGCAATGCATGTACAATATTGCATGTACAATCAGCAAGCCGTAAAGAGCTTCCATGCTAAAAAGAGGAATGTGTCCGAAATACTACTCCCTGATTAGTAACCCTACTCCCCCATTGTGCCATATAGAGAGGGGATTTCTTGGTTGTTTAAGTAGCACTCAAAACACAAACGAAATCTTAATACTTCCTCATCATCAATATGCGTCCAGTCTCATAAACAAACCCCATGTTTAGAGCTGAACATGAACAGCACAGTGCTTTTACTAATTTTAATTCAGAATATGGTTGATGTGTGGCTGTGTTTGTGCCACTGCGTCACGCAAGTAAAATGTGTAAGTATTGAAGGCAAATGGTCAATCACTCTGAAAGCAATCCGATTCTGGTCATTGGCTGATCTATTGGTGCATCTCCACTTTAAAAATAATTAAATTAATAAATTGAATGTGTTGACTATCAACTTACATTTTTTTACAATGTGCAGATTAGACTGCTAGACCTTAAAATGCTTTGTTTCATATCTTTGATTTACTTTTCTGCATGCATTTGCTGCAGACTTAATTATAACGCAGTGCAAAACTTACTTACGTACAAACTTAAACATTTTAAAAATGTCTAACAATTTGAAAAGCAGCTGATTGTCTAAGTGGGTGTTATCATACTGTTCAGTGTTGTGGCTTTCAGGAGCAGATCTGTTTTCTAATTTGTAGCTTCTGCACGCATACTTTTTTTTATCAGTGTTCTCTGAGCTCTGTCCATGCTTTCTCTATTCTCTCCTGCTTTTGGGTTCAGCACTTCACATGGCTATGTTTCTTTTAAACACCATTTCCCTTTTGTCTGCTTTTCTCTCTTCTCAAGTTCCTCTTCTTCCCAAGCCAGGAGGTAAGGCACTGCAGCGATACTGCTCTCTTACTGGATTGGCCCAATTCCTGCTGCAAGACTTGTGAAATTTTTTTAATTTGTATTTTTTACTTTCAGAGGATTGTGGGGACGCTGTGAATGGCGACACTCAAAGATCACCTCCTGGCCGGCCACAAAGAAGAGAGAAAAAAGATTTCCCAGTGAGTGTGTTCATGAATATGGCATACAGTATGTTTTTTCTACAAGTCGTACAAGTGATATAAGTGGTACTTTAATGGTTCAGAACTTATACGAGATTGAGAGGGAGTAAAAAAAGTGAGAAAGCAAGCTGCAAAGAGGACAAATTGCCACAGTGGTGAACTAAAATGCATGACTAAACCCAATTTTATCTTTTAAGTAGTATATTATTCAAAATCCTTAATGATTTACAGCAGCAAGAACTCCTGATTAGTGACATGGAAGCTTTCTGGACCTCAGTACTTTCTTTACCTTAGTGCTGTACATATAATAGCTTAAAAGGTTAAGGTGACACTAGTGTAACGCTACACTGAACTGGTTCATTTTTATGCTTTTAGAAACCAGCTATTAACGGTCTTCCACCAACACCTAAAGTTCTGGTAAGTTCTCACTTATGTTTCCTCACCTTGCATCATTATTAGTATACATTAGTGTTTTTCACAGTGTGATTAATGTTTTTAAGTAGTAAGGATAAGTATATATTTGAAATTTTAAGTAGATAACGAAATGCAATGTTTAAAGCAATATAATTGGGCTCGTGGCGCAGGTCAAATGCGCCAGCCTAGTACCACAAATACCTACTTTTGAGTCTCGGCTGTACATTTGGCCTGGTCCGGTGTGCCTGAGGCAGAGAAGGTTGGACAGAGATGTACTGCCCTCCTACGTGGAGGGTTGTGCATGCAGCTGGAAATGTCAAAAGCCTACAGAACTGGACATTGTAGGGCACACACCACTCTCTCCAAGACTTCTGAAGGTGTTGTGATATCTGCCACCAAGACATTAATAGCATATCTATTAAGGAATCATGTAAATTGAGAGGTGGGGCCTCCATATTTTGAACTTTTTGTAGATTAAGATCTTCGGGAATTTCAACACTGATCTCTGCGTACATGAAATATTTCAGAACAATTGCTGCAATTTGATAGGGTGCATTATCCTGCTGAAAAACACAAAAATTCACTGGCGTTAGGAAATACCATTGCAATGAAAGGACATGACCCAATGTCTTCCAGTAGAATGTTTTCGAAAGCACAACACTATCAGTGATACTGTAGTTACATCACCTCTTGGTGGTTTTAATGCTATGGATAATTTAATGTTAGAGTTGATTTATTGTTATTGACAGTTTCTTCTCTTTACCCTTTGTAGTCTCTGAGTGATGAATCAAATGCCTATGTCTCACGTGACCACGTTACAGAAATGCATAATTAATTTACTAAAGAATTGCTTTCTCTGTGATCACTTTACTCTGACTTTCTGACTTGATAAATCTCAGGCAGCTGTGGTTTAATTTTTTTTTATCAGTGATAGCCTTCTGGCTGTAATACATTTTCATAGACCAAGTGAGATTTATGGAATTGCTTTCTGTATGAATCTGAATGTTTGCGTCACATGCTACTGACTGATACAACTGGTTTTGTATAATATATAGTACACTGCTCACAAAAAATGAGGGATATTTCAAAATGAAAAGAAAACTGTTGGACAATCTGATCCTGTCCATGTCCCATTACTGTCAGTGTGTTTTGACAGTCTTGGGTGACCATACACCCTACTGAACAGTCAGAGTGACACTCTCGTCCAGTTTGACATACTTCTGTTCATCCCCATGAATATATCACTTGCTGCTCAATCACAATAATTGAGTTTGCATCTCATTTGCGTAACTTTATTTGCTTTTCTAATCTTGTTTATTTAAATGAAACCAAATGTTTCTTTTTTTAACTGCTAATATTAATTTTGAAATATCCCCTATTTTTGTGAGCAGTGTGTATCAGTAATGTGTTATACCTATAACAGCCATCGCCCTTTTCATCAAAAAACAAGAAATTGCCCCGGAACCTCCATGTAATGTCATTCCTATTACCATAATCTTAACTTTTAACATATTAGTTTCTGTTCACACACAAGTAATTACTCATCAAGTTTTGACTCTGACTCGCACTTTTAAATGCTCTGCATTTTTTTTTGGCAAAGGTGCATATTTGAAAATATATTTTTGAATGTAGGTAATAAAGAGACATTTGTAATTTGGATATTATTTAATTTTTCTTTTTTGTGACCTGCTTTATGTTACATTGTGTATTTATATAGATGGGAGCATGCTTTTCGAAAGTGTTTGATGGCTGTCCTCTTAAAATCAACTGTGCCACTTCATGGATCCATCCTGAAACTAAAGGTACATGCTATAAAAAGTTACATTTATCAGGTTGGGTGTGAGTATGCAAGCATACACGTAACGTTGGCTCATATTTTTAATGCGTTTTTATTTTAGATCAGTACTTGATCTTTGGGACAGAAGATGGGATATATACTCTGAACCTGAATGAACTGCATGAGGCCACCATGGAGCAGGTACTACTTGGCTTTTGCTTTGTTTCTTAATAGCAGGTCTGTCTAGTTTCTTCATTTATAATAAAGTATGTTATAAAGTATGTTGGGATTTTTAGTCCTGTTGTTTCACAATAAAACAATTAATCAGACCAAATGAGAAAAACACTAACGTAGCATAAAAGGTGATTCAGTTACAGTGCTGTGCAAAGGTCTTAGGCCAGCATTAAATTTGCTGTTTTCACATTGGTGTCATGACCATATATAACACGATGTTGGTGATTGGACCCAAAATTTGTCTGTTTGTCACTCCTTAATACTTTTCACTGATCTTCATTCCAAGCTTTGAGAGCTTTAGAATATCTTAACCTGTTTCCCTTCTGAAAAGTCGTTTCTTGACTGCTACCCTTCCAAAAATGCCATTCCTGATCAGTCTTCTTTAGATTATAGAAGGGTCAACTTGGCATCCTGATGAAGCTGCCAGATACTGCTATTGCTCAAGTGAATAGAGATTTATTAAATTATAATTTTTTTAATTAATTTTTATGGGGTTTTTTTTTATTTACACTAATTCTTTCACATTTCCTGTGTTTCTAGTTGCATTTTGTTAACGATACTGAAAAATAATAATATATTTTCATTACAATGTTGCTATAACAATGCTATATTTAATCTAGTGATGTCCTAAGACTGTTAGTTGAGGTTAGTTTAACTTTGCATTTAAGTAAACTGAACCAAAGTAAAATCACAAACATAGGAAACGGGTACCTTAATCACCTTTTAAAAGTCTAAATGGATAGGTGACTGATTATTGAGTAGAGGCAACATTTTAGGTTGCTATTTTTTTTTAGTATGGTTTGTGCACACAGTGATAGGGGCACTGCTGGTATGCATCACATACCACAGCCCCAGTCCCCCATCTCCTGGATCTCAGATAAGGTGTAAATTAGGAACACAAAAACATCATTGGTCCATTTTAAATATGGAAATATTCTGCCTTAGTGCCTCCTGCACATGTGTACTGCTCTTTTTCCCTGGATAGATCAAAAGCAGACCAAGAATGGTAAAGTGCAGAATGAGATTTGAAACAAAAAGGCCCCAATAGAGCAGGGCAGGGTCTACCAAAGAGGTGTTGTGTGTGAGGGTCTTGAGGTCTGATGCCTAAATGACATGGGGTGTATGTATTTAATAGTTCCATCTCTAATGGGACCCTGAATTACTAAACTGATGAAAGCTTTGAAACGTTTAGTTGTAAATATTCCACTTGTGTGAGAGTGTTACATGTTTTGTGTTGCAGTTGTTTCCAAGGAGATGCACGTGGCTGTATGTTATAAATAATACCCTGATGTCATTATCAGGTAAGTGTTAAACACTTACGCAGATTCTTAGGTGTTGTTGCGTCTGTGTTTGACCTGTGTGAGCGTCTTCCTTTCAAGGTTTTGAAATGTTGGTTATAAAGGAGTGTGTGTACAGAGGCTTGTTCTTAAGTGTAGGATTTTTAACAGTAAGTTGTTCTCGAGGGGCTTTTATGATTTACTTTGGTTGCTTAAAAAACATTTAAGTTGCACTGCATGGCCAAGGGTTTGTGACAACATAACTTCAAATTAAAACCTTTACCCCTCAATATGGCCTGATGCCTTGTTTTAGTTGTTATAATTTGTAGGCTTCACACTAGACTTTATACATTTTAATGTACATTTTTCTCTTTGCACACAACGTTTGTCAATATAAATCAAATCAACATCTGTCAAATGCAGTCTTACTTTATCAAAAGGTTTTGACATGACTGTGATGGCTTGTAAAGTTAAGGGATTGGACTATGGACCAGAAGGTTCAGGATTTAGATCCCACCTCTGTCAAACTGCTGCTGTTAGGTTCTTGAGCAAGACTCTTAACCCAAAGTTGCTTGGATTGCATCAGTTGTAAATCTATGCTTAATGACACAATTTTAAATGTACCAGAAATTAATAATCATCCCACCAGTGTAAAACTGCAAATTAAAGTTATTCAGTAATGAATGACCTGTCTGCTTTTTGCACCGACGTCAGAGTAATTCTATGAATGACATGTTCCTGTAATGCTGTCATTCACATCTGGATTGATGGCACTGAATGATTGATTGATTTTACAATCTTTTTCACAAGGCAATGCAGCTGATAGATGCCAAGTATTTTAAAATGTAGATTGCACCAGATTTATTGTAAGTTGTTTTACTAGTGCACCTATACGTGATACAATATAGTTCAGATATGCAAGGCTCCATGTGTGTGACATCAATAATGGGAATCTCTTGAGTGTGAAGGTTGCATGACTGTACGCTTGACTTAATACCCATGTTATTATTGGGTCTGACTGAAATGTCCTAACAACGACAGGGTGAGTCAAATGTCACAGCACACGGCACGTGCAGTATAGTGGTCTTTTCACAAACAGTGACAAAATCATTGTTTCATTCCATCTCGTTACCTCTGACGAACAACAAAAGTTTTGCACTTTCTTTGTAGATACCTTTTAAAACCACATGAGATATTGCAAATCTGCATTGCGACTCTGGTCTTCTTTCAGGCGCTACATGACCACCCTCTCATTGGGGGGAAAAAACTTACCCTTGATCTAATATGGTGGCTTTCAAGATGACCAAGAAAAGTGGCCATGTTCTGGACATAGCCTAAAAAATAATCCCCTTCACCCATTTCTTTCTGGGGTATTTAGATGTCATTCTCCCTTTGTTTCTGAAATAAAAAGCTCTTCTGTGACTCTTGACTCTCTCTGTAGATAAGGGTTTTCCAAATACTTTTGGCTGTGCTGTGAGTCCATCCACAATTAATTTACAGTGATAGGAGTTACTGATCTTGATCCTTTCCTGATAATGGGAGCAGGCCTTGTTTGATGTTGGACATTCATTGGATGTAAAAACGTACATCTGGAAATGCAGCTGAAAGCTTTTTTTTTAAATTGTTGTTTATTTGGGATTTAATATGTGGGTGAACATTGTCAAAACACATGCTGTGTCTGTCTTTTAGAGTCCATCATGTCATTGTTTAATGTAAGCGCTTCTTGCTCCTGTCTTGTACCGATTGTCATTGTGCAATAGCTTCATGATTACTATCTTTCTCCCTTTTCTTTGCGCTCTCTTCTCTCCTCTCTGATCATGGCTGATCTCATTGCCTGCTGACCGCTTTAACTCCTAAATCACCATAATCAGAAGGTAAAAATCACACTTGCACACTTGCGTATACAGGCGCACCATCATTCTTTTCACTGTTCCCACGTCATACCCACACTTATATTCACGCTTACCTGATGTCACCTGTTTCCTTCTTTAATTTTCTTTTATACATCCTTATTGTCAATATGTATCACTCTGCATATCTTAGCTTGCTGTCTTTGTTGCTGTTTGTATAAAACGTCGTCTGCCAACACAACTGAATCGTTTGGTTATGTTTAGTGATGCGACAAAATAAAACTTAGTGGCCGAAACCATTATTTGAAAACAGAAGACGTTTAATTGTTTTTCAAATTAACTGTTGTATGTGCATGCGTACACACAGATCTGCCCTATTACTCATTATCCTTTTTATCCACTCTACATTCCATATGGGTTCATGTTGTAGTTTATAAGTATACCCTGTAATCCATCTGCTGCTCTGCATACTTTTAGTCTCCTACAACCATGTTCTTTAGTGGTCAGGCCCACGATATTGTAGATATTATTTTGTCTGTTGTGCTCGTAAGTGGTACACAACACTGTGCTCACTCACTGTCTGTTCAATTAGACACACCAATCTTGTTGGTGCACTTTGTAGATGTAAAGTCTGTGATTCCTGCACTGTTTGTGTTTGCCATAATCTTATCCTTTGTTAGTGCTCACACAATGCTGCTGGCTGGACAATTTTGGTTGATTTACGATTCTCAGTCCAGTAGTGCCAATGAGGTCTTTAAAACGTGTGTGTGTGTGTGTGTGTGTGTGTGTGTGTGTGTGTGTGTGTGTGTAAAGACGGTACACAAATAAACGCTTCACTTTACTGACGTCTGATTTGTACTTTTTTTTTCTTCTTCATTGCAATTAAAGATAAGAAAGAAAAATAAAATAAAGACTTAAGTTTCACACCATGTTCAGTACAGACAAAAAAAACAAATACATTATTTTTCAATATTTTGTATTATTTATTTATTTAATTATTATTATTATTTTTTTTACCCTTTTAGGCCATTTATTCTCCTTTTGCTTCCTTTAATTTGGCTCACAAAAATTTGGGGAAATTTAATCACGAAAATTTCTTTTTCTATATAAAAAATATAGTTTCCTTTTTACAAAAGTTTAAATTTTTTATTATGTTAGTATTTTTTGCTTCCTTTTTGCTCATTTATTTGTTTTTATTGATTTTTATTTGTGCTTTTCTTTTCCGTTTTTTTGTTGATTTTCTTTCAATTTTCTTCTTTTTTTTTAGCTGGGTTTTTTTTTACTTAAAAAAAACCCTGTTCTATTATTTATTTATTTTCTATCTCACATTTCTCTTATTGCTTTTCAAAATTATTTTTGCTCTCTATCAGTTTTTATTTATTTATTTATTTATTTATTCTTTTTCCTCTTTTTCATGTCTTTGTGCCTCTTTTCTTTGTCCTCCAGATGGAGCTCCTTTTTGCTTGCAGGCGTTTTCCTTCATTCGGAACACATGTACATGTGTGTGTGAGTGTGAGTGTGTGTGTGAGTGTGTGTGTGTGTGTGTGCGTGTTGGGGGGGAGTCAGATGACCACAAACTTTTTCCATTGCGCCTCAAATCTTCCGAATGGATGGAAAGCGCCACATTTAGGCCTGCAATTCATCAGAGAGCTCTCCGTAAGCGTCTTCTGTTCTCTTCTGTTCTCTGTTTTTATCATGATCAGAAGAACTAACTCTGTAACGGAGACACAGCCGCAAAGCTCAGGTGAGATACTACATAAAATACACAACAACAATTGTGTAACTTTAAACAGTTAGAGATTGTGTAACGTGTATTGTGCTGTTCTGTACTAGAACTCAAGATCTCTGGATTAAAGGTGCTTTAACTGAAGAGATCTGGATTAAAGACATGTAAACTGTAGATCTGCGGAACTAAGAGTTTATAACTGTAAATCTCTGGATTAAAGGTGTTATAAATGCAGATATCTGGATTAAAGATGTTATAACTCTGGATTAAAGGTGTTATAACTGTAGATCTATGGATTAAAGATGTTATAAATGCAGATATCTGGGTTAAAGTTATAATTTTGGATTAAAGCTGTTATAACTGTAGATCTATGGATTAAAGATGTTATAACTCTGGATTAAGGGTGTTATAACTAGATTTATGGGTTAAAGACTATAACTCTGGATTAAAGGTGTTATAACCCTAGATATTTGAATTAAAGACAGTATAACTCTGGATTAAAGGAGTTGTAACTAGAAATTTAGAGTAAAGGAGCTATAACTGTAGTTCTTATGGTTATAACTCTGGATTAAAGGTGTTATAACTGTAGATCTGGATTAAAGATGGTATAACTCAGGATTAAAGGTGTCATTAATGTTGATCTCTGGATTGAAGATGGTATAACTCTGGATTAAAGATGTCATAACTCTGGATTAAAGGTGTTATAAATGTTGATCTTTGGATTAAAGATGTTATAACTCTGGATTAAAGATGTTATAACTCTGGATTAAAGGTGTTTTAACTGCAGATCTCTGGATTAAAGGTGTTATAAATGTTGATCTCTGGTTTAAAAGTGTTTGGATTAAAAGATTTGTTTATTTCTGGATTAAATGTACCCAAACTCCTTTTTTCCCACACGGTTTAATTTTGTTTTGTTTTTTTATGTTGCAGACTGAAGACTTTAATTCTTCTCTCCCACTGACCTGATGAACTTGTAACCCGGCCCTTATTTGGAAGCCTGAACCCAGGACGTTCGTTCCGCTATGGGGGACTGGAGCACCTTGGCGAAGCTTCTCGATAAGGTCCAGGTTTACTCCACCGCAGGCGGGAAGCTCTGGCTCTCGGTGCTCTTCATTTTCCGGATCCTGGTCCTGGGTACGGCCGTGGAATCAGCATGGGGCGACGAGCAGTCTGCCTTCAAGTGCAACACGCAGCAACCCGGCTGCGAGAACGTCTGTTACGACAAGTCCTTCCCCATCTCTCACGTTCGTTTCTGGGTCCTCCAGATCATCTTCGTCTCGGTGCCCACCCTGCTCTACCTCGGCCACGTTCTGTTTCTGGTGCACAAGGACGAGAAGCTGAAGAAGAAAGAGGACCGGCTGAAGAAAGCCGAACGCGAGGGGTGCAACGTCCATGCACGGCTTCACAAGATCCAGACCAAGAAGTTCAAATACGGTCTGGAGGAACCCGGGAAGATCAAAATGAGAGGAGCCCTGTTTTACACCTACATCATCAGCGTGGTGCTAAAATCCGCCTTCGAGGTGGCCTTCTTACTCATCCAGTGGTACCTCTACGGGTTCCACCTGTCGGCCGTTTACACCTGCGAGAGGCTCCCCTGCCCGCACAAGGTGGACTGCTTTTTGTCCCGCCCCACGGAGAAGACGGTGTTCATCTTGTTCATGCTGGTGGTGTCACTCATTTCGCTGGCTCTAAACATCTTCGAGTTCTTCTCCGCCATCTTGAAGAGGATGAAGGACAAGTTCAAGGAAGCCGAGAGGCACCTGGAGAGCGAGAGCGCCCTCAGAGCGTGCCCAGGAGAGGACGCGTCCAGCTACGGATACCACTGCTCGGGCCTGGTGTCTAACTTGGCCTACAATTTATCCGGAGACAAATCCAACTCGTCGGACAATTTTGACAAACAAGCCAACGAACAGAACTGGACTAACTACAGCACGGAGCAAAATCAGCTGGGCCAGAGGGATTACTGCCCACCTCAGACCTTTGGGTACCCACCAAAAATGGCTCTGGGTAAAGACCTGATTGTCTTTAAACAGCTGGACGTTCGACCCCAGAGCCGCTCCAGCAGCCGTGCTAGGCCTGACGACCTGGACATCTAGAAGTCGCTCGTAATACTGTGAGGTCCTCAGACTTCCTACAACGAGGAACCCCGCATCTATTGCATCACTCCTGGACCTGTTGACCTCTGTGTGACCAGAGAGACCATAAGACTTATCCTCCACAACTAATGCAGAACGAGGAGACGTGCAAAAAAGGTGTCTTCACCAACTATGGCACTTTATTATTCAGGGCACCTTAAAGGTTGGATTATGGGACTGTTGGTCAAACCTTGAGGGTCTTCCAGAACATCTACAGAGGCTGAGGAAGACAGGGTGGCACTGCCATTTGGCCATGGTATCTGTTCCATGGAACTGCTGAGACGCTGGCGGAGGATTGGGTGTGACCAAGTATTTGGGACGAGACGTCTATAATGGTCTATCATTTTTTCTCAGAAACACGATTTTTTGGATACACAGCGCTGAAGTTGGTTATGGTCGACCATGCTGGTCAGAACTCACCAAATCCAGTTCACGCAGATGTTTTTTTAATAAAGACTTGACGCTTTAAAACACAGAGTCGCTTGAAGCTCACGCTACCTGAGCCCGGAAGCCATTTCCACCACATCGTCGTCACACAGTCATCGTCCCGACCCAGCAGGGACACTCCATTTAGTTCACCATGATGTGGTTTGGGACGCAGCCACGCCGTGACGTGAGATAACCAAAGCCACAGTAAAGGGAGCCGGATCACATGACGACCAGGGGTCCGTCACAGGATGACACACACCGGCATTGTAGGGACTCATGAAGCCCCGGAGGGGAAACATCTGAAATGGAGAACATGATGTGCATTTCTTTCTTTAAAGAGTTGAGCTCTCTGGGATTCCTGCTCAGAGCTTTGTGTACTGTTACTGATGTGTCTTTAATGTTTTTAATTTAAGATCTCGTTTCATTATGTAATACTATGGATGTGCCAAATCCAAAGACTTACTAATAAATATACCAAATAAAAAAGGTCTCAAGTTGTCGATGACAACTGAGATGATCTTGACAATCGCTTAGTCTTTCAGAGCAGAATAAAGACGTCATGTGATGTGCTTTTATTTAGATGTGTTCCCGATATATGTATGGCATCGTGTGCCAGCTGTGAGCGGGCAACTGATGCCCCGAAAGGGCACGATATTGGATATAAAGCCAGCTGGAAAACCCTGTCCTGTTCTAGTGAGTTATTTTGTACTGATGGTGGGGTCAGAATTAAAGGGAGATGTCATGAAGGTATGGATCCATCCTGCCAAAGGATGAGGCTGGTGCTGGTGCTGGTGCTGTAATGGTGTAGGGCATTTTTCGTACGTCCCCAGATTGGCCGTCTTCCTAAATCTACCCCACAGTTCACTTCGGAAAAAGGAACGACAGAAACAAACAGGCTGAATTTCAGACGTATTGGTGTCTTCTTTTCAAATAAAATTCTGCCTAGCCCTTTCTGGTTCGAGTCCCTCCTGCTAAACGCCGTCAAGATCACAAGAGCGGCGCCCGGGCGTGGCCTGGACGAGACCGGGACCGGATCACGATCAAAAAGCTAACGCAGTGTAAGTCTTAGAAGCGGATGATAGCGATGGCGTAGTGGGAACTCACCGTGTAAAGTCACCTTAATGTAAACAACAACATCCATTATGGACATTACCATGATTAAATTATAAAAAAAATCATCATAACATCTCAATCAGCTCTCAAACAGAAACGTATACAAACTGCAGGACTCTGGTCTCCATAATTTCCATTTCCTGAGCCCAGGTCCAAATGAGATCGAGTCCAAGACAAGACTGAGATCCCTCACTTATGGTCTTCAGGAACTGCTTTACAACAACAATAACAACACTTTTATTTAATAAGCGCCTTTCAAGACACCCAAGGACACTGTATAATAAGAGAAATAATAAAATAATAAAATGGTGCACAGCCATGCAAAGATTTAAACACAAGCATAATTATCTTATATAGTTGAATCTGGTTATTTGGACCGCCGGTTAATGGGACCAGCCGCTTATTCGGACCAAATCCTAAAGTACCGAAACAAATCCTATTATATATGTGTAAT
>JAUZSU010151869.1:0-14522 GCA_034780255.1 Parotocinclus maculicauda
CACACACACACACACACACACACACACACACACACACACACACACACACACACACACACACACACACACACTTTCTGGTGCAGAAATGTTTAAGTAAAAAGTTGGAACTGGTTTTTAAAGCTTATCCTATGTCCTGATTTAAATGTAACATGCATGGTTACTTTTATATTTGTAGGTTACTGGTTCACAGCACACATACTTGCATACACACATTGCAGTGTTGTATCATGCTTATTAGAATGGTGTTTGAATGTAGTGTAGCATCTATATTTGACCTGGTTACAATAATAACATAACTGAGAGCTAAATAGGTTTTAACCCACAGACTCTTAAACAAACATTAGCTGAGAATTAAAACACTTGTCTCTACCTTGAGCAACTCATTAATGAAATTCATTTTTTAAGCTGTGCGCTCTGTGCTAAATACATCTAAAACTAAGACGGCCAATCAAATTTATAAATGGTTACCCCACCTCCTGGGTGCTGACATCAAGTGTTACAGTCACACTTTTGTTACAGTTGAGTATTACATTGTACCTTATTATCAGGTAGCCTGTGTGCAAACATTCAAACCATTCAAACACCAAAGTGCAGCTATACTTTCCATTCTATACAATGCTGTAGTATTGAAGCACCACACTCAGTCGTGACTAGTTAAGCTATTTCCAGTTACCAACAGAAACCTGAGCACAGGGATTTCCAACATGTACTAGCAAGAACCCCCGGCTGTCCACTTTTTACTCCAGTCAGACTGCAAGGGGTTAAGTGTTACTAAAACACTGAATCCCCTCCCTTCAACAACTCCCCCTGGAATATTCAACTCAACTGGCTCACATGACGCATATATGTGAGTGTCCATGTGTGTGCTTTCTCTCAGCCATATATAGGAACATGTTTGGTTGGAGATCTCTGGATATTCAGTGATCTGTCTGATCTTTCAGTATTCTTTGAGACCCTGAAAACATTTCAATTGGAAAATAAACTGCGCTCTTGGCCAACTTCTCCTCTAAGTTTTCATTTTCTGGGTGATTACTGAGCTCTAGGAGTTGATAGTTATTCTGCAAAAATGGATTCACTGAATGATATAATTGATGATGGCTCTTTCATGTTCACATCGGAGTCAGTGGGAGAAGGGCATCCAGGTGAGTCTTCCTCTTCACAAAATCTACACAAAATGTAATAACGGGGCAGTTTGTGCCTTTAGAATCTTTAATGTACATAGCTATGTAAAACCCTGGGCACATGTCATGTGTGGTATGGCCACTGAAAGCAGCGTGTCCGAAAGAACGATTTCCTAACCTGTCTAGTCCCACCCATGTAATCCCAGCAATAGCAAGTGCTGACACAGCACTCTACTTGCCTCAATAAGTGCTCATTGAGTGGATCCAGCAGTACTTAATAAACCCCCTCCACACAACAGAAGGAAACACACAAAGGATGCAAACAAAATACAACGTTTAAAGTAGCTGCTAAATGTATTGTAATAATGTAGCTTACTAAGGTGTACTGCATAAAATCTCTAGGTTGGTTGGTGTTGAAAGACAGTATGATTTCCACATGGTGTTTCATGCTGTCATATACTCTGGCATTTCATTCACTGCATTATAGTGTACGATCCCTTAACTGCCAGAGAAACTAAACTTTTCATGGGAAAATTTTCAGCTTACTTAGCCACTGAAACTGTTTCGGTGTTTACTCAGGATACACCTAGCATTCACATACAGTATGTAAGTTCTTAAAAGAGCATTACGATGTTTAGTTATTTCTAAATGTAGTTATTATTTGTTTTGTATCTCCATTTGTGTTATTATTAGATATGTATTATTTTAGATATTTTTCAATATACAATTTATTGTAATTCTTTTTTTATTTCAATTACTTTTTCCTTTTTATTTAGTATTTATTTTTATATTTCATTGTTTTCAAGATGAGAAATCTGCCAATAATACAATTATTGTTAATGTAATTACACACACTCTTTGGTAACTTATAGTAAATCTAAAAAAAATAATAAAAGCAGTCGAGTCTCTTAAGACATTGATGTCCCATATTTGAAAGAATTCATGTTTTATTGACATTCAAGCCTCTGCTATTAGCAAAATTGCTTTTCCTTGATGTTTCTAATGCAACTGCCATAAGCGTTTGCATCAGTACAGAATGGGAAAGAGTGCAGCTGAAAGCAGAGGGCCCGTAACATTCCTGTAATCTCTTGTCAACTTTGGGACACTTATGTGGCAGGAGCAACATTTTACATTTTCCCATTGAGGAAGATCAATTATTTATTTAACTGTGCTAATTAAACATCTGTAAGGAATCTTTCTTACATTTGAACATTTAGTAGAACTTAGTATTTAATTGGATAAATGCCATTACAGTTTGTAACAAACTTATATATCTGTTCTTTAATTATTATGTCAAATGCTCATGCATGATTCACACACATCCCAGCAGTTGATCAATAGGTTTGTGTTACTCAAAATAAAAAAGTTATAAACTCAATTTAAGTTACTAAAGTTAATGGTTTAAATAATGCATTCTCAGGAAATATAGTGTCTATGGTAAAAAAAAAAAAAAAACTCTCCACTGCTTCTTCAGTTTTCAATATTGTTTTCTATTCCATTTTTCTCCAGACAAAATTTGTGACCAAATCAGTGATGCCGTCCTTGATGCACATTTGAGGCAGGACCCTGATGCCAAGGTGGCCTGTGGTGAGTATATATATATATATATGTGTATATTATGTATTGCAGATACAAACCCATAATGTAATGTAAGGTGATCAGTAATGAACTATTTAAAACACTATATGCCTGCAAAATTTTGATGCTAATGAAATAAAATAAAATAAAATAAAATAAATTGTTACAGTTTGTTATGTAGCATGAAGCAATACACTGCTTACAAAAATTAGGGATTTAGTTATAGGATATTTCATTTGGGGTATCCGCTTATTTTTGTCAGCAATATATTAAAACCTTTTGTTTTGATTTTTGAAATTTTGCTTTTGTGGCTTCCCATTTCTCTTTATCATGTTTGATATGTTTCTACACATTGATTGGGGAGCACCTGTGATAAATGTAGTTGATTTGACATGATTTGAAGAAAACAAAAAAAAATTATTCTGTACTGAAAGTTCGCAAGAGCACAAAGAATTTACATTTAAAATGTAACGTGTCAGTTGTCAGTGGTCAGTAAAAGATTTTAAATAGAAGTAGAAAGCAATGGAAAGCATCTCTTGTAATTGATGACCAATGGCCAATGCCATGATTGATTAAATAACACCCAATTATTTTCATCCATTAGAGATAGACAATGCAAAGATGGTTGTCATGTTCTTATTATCTTGATATTTTGCATACTAGAGACTGTCTGTAAAACTGGTATGGTGCTTCTATGCGGTGAGATAACATCCAAGGCCAATGTGGACTACCAGAAAGTTGTGAGGGATGCCATCAAACACATTGGCTATGATAACTCTGATAAAGGTGAGAAAACATCACAAAAACAGTTCCAGGTCCAGATTTTGAAAATGTTTCTAATTGTATGTAACATCATCTGACCATAGGCTTTGACTACAAGACATGCAATGTTTTGGTGGCCCTTGAGCAGCAGTCTCCGGACATTGCACAAGGTGTCCATGTTGATCGTCATGAACATGACATTGGGGCTGGAGACCAAGTAAACACTAAACACAAAGGATTAAAAATAAATTGCTTGGCAAACATAAATACAGCTGATAATAATATACCTTCTTTGGCAGGGTCTCATGTTTGGTTATGCCACCGATGAGACAGAAGAGTGTATGCCTCTAACAATTGTCCTTGCACACAAACTTAATTCCAAGATGGCCGAACTGCGTCGTGATGGCACCATTCCTTGGCTCCGTCCTGATTCCAAGACACAGGTTAGAATTTGAATGGCAGCTGTTTTGCAGTGGTTATAAAGTGTCATAAAGTATAACTATCAGATCAGTGATATCGTTTTCTCTTTAATAACTATGTATAGTAATAAAATATTAAATGTGATAAAATTACTGATAAGATGAGATCCAACTGACCATTAGTAAGATAGATGTTCAAGTGGCATAAGTCTAAAATTTGGCATAATGTTGCTGTCCACCTTAAAGCCATACCACCAACCCAAGCTGTGGTCCTTTCTGTAAAATGAAACCTTCTTGTCGCCAAGCTTCAACCCTATATGACTAATTTTGTACAACATGCTCAATATAGATTCTTATATACACTGCTCACAAAAATTAGGGTATATTTAATTCGAGGATATTTCATTTTGAAATATCCCTTAATTTTAAGCAGTATATATTCTGTGTCAGGAGGTTTATAACTGAAGCCAGTTGTTGCTTGTGTTGATGGGCCCTTTTGAATAAGCAAATCAGGTATTTATTATATTTGAATTAAGTACATCTAAATTGTGAGGAAAGCAAAAACTAATAAAACAAAACAATCCATAAAAACATATTGATAACTTCCATGCTCCCATGTTAAATTCAAATAAAAACAGTTAACTTACAATTACTCTCACCTGACACCTTTTGTAAAAAAGCCTTTCTCAGTGACAGTGCTTTTGTAAACTTTAGGTTGCCAGATATTAAGCACCCTTAAGAAACATGTTCCCAATCCCATAATCACCACCTTGTTATTCATCATGCCTGCAGGTCACTGTGCACTACAAGCAGGAGAATGGAGCCGTGATACCCCTACGTGTGCACACCATAGTTATTTCAGTGCAGCATGATGATCGCATCTCACTGGAAGAGCAAAAGAAGATTCTTAAGGAGAAGGTCATTAATGCTGTGGTGCCAGCCAAGTATCTTGATGACAAGACCATATACCATCTGCAGCCCAGTGGACGTTTTGTTATAGGAGGACCTCAGGTCAGCTTCATAGTTCCACTTTCTTTGTTCAATCTTTCTAATTACACTCAGTAATTTTCTGGAGTACTTTATGGAGCAATTCTGACAGAATGATTGCAATACTGTTAAGGTTTTAAAATCATATTATTGATACAATTGTTACAATCGCTCAGGGAGACGCTGGAGTCACTGGAAGGAAGATCATTGTGGATACATATGGAGGATGGGGTGCTCATGGTGGTGGAGCTTTCTCTGGGAAGGACTACACCAAAGTGGACCGTTCTGCAGCTTATGCTGCACGTTGGGTTGCCAAGTCTCTGGTCAGAGCCAAACTGTGCAAAAGAGTGCTGGTACAGGTGAGATAGTTTTTAAGACACAAATGAGACAGCATAAGCAAACACAGATAATGAATTAATTAATAAGAGTGAATGATGCTGTAGATGTTAATAATTCACAAGTAATAATTCAGACTCAAGCATGATGTACATTTAGTTTTTTCTTTGGTCCAGGTATCATATGCTATTGGAGTGGCGTACCCACTGTCAATCTCACTTTTCACTTATGGCTCTTCTGAGAAAACAGAGAAAGAACTGCTCCAGATTGTCAACAAGAACTTTGACCTCCGGCCTGGTGTCATTGTTAGGTAAACATGCATGCTGCTTTATATTCGGTTTCTGTCTTGAAAACAAACATAACTGCGTGAGCAGACCCATATAATATACAAAAAGAGATCCCTTCATATAAGCAGGGATTTGTTCAAGAACGCTGTGTTGATCCCAGGTATTTATAAATACCTTTAGTCTGTGGTGGGCTGAATCTTCAGATGCTGGATCCACAGATATGGAGGCCCTACTGTATACCTCTACATATAGAATGAATAAATAATGAACAGTAGATTTGCAGGCAGATACACCTTTCTGATGAGAAATGTCATCAGTGAATGTCTAGATATGTTTGAGCTAACAAAAAGGCTACAGTTACTTAGAAAACCTCTGTACTATTGTGATGAGCAATAGAAAAGCATCTCAAAATGCACATCATGCGACAGACGGGCTATAACACCAGAAGACCAATGTGGGTTCCACTCCTGTCAGCCAAGAACAGAAAGCTGAGGCTGCAATGGGCACACGCTCACAAAAACAGAATAGGTGAAGACTGTTGCCTGATCTGATCAATCCTGATTTCTGCTGAGGCACACAGATAGATGGGTCAGAATTTGGCACCAACAGCATGAATCATCGGATCCAATCTACCTTGTGTCAACAGCCCATACTGGTGGATATGGTGTAATTGTGTGAACAATGTTTTGCTGGCACAGTCTGGCAAAGTTCATATCAATCGACCACTGCTTGAAAGCCACAGCCTATTTGAATATTGTTTTCATCCTTTCATGGACACAATTTAATCATCTTCTAATGGCTAACCCCAGCATGACAATAAACCATGTTACAAAGTAAAGTCATCTCAAATTGGTTTGAGTTAAATCATTCATTAACACTGAATTCAGAATTCTTTAGTGTCGTTGGATCGTGAATGTACTCTGTATATACTGTAAAAAATTATAAACATTAATTAATTTATTTTTATTACCAGAGACCTGAACCTGAAGAGACCAATCTATCAAGACACAGCCTGCTATGGACACTTTGGCAGGCCAGAATTTTCTTGGGAGGTACCCAAGGTCCTGAAGTATTAACCAAACCTTGAAAGAGGCTTCCATAAGAAACCCATCAAGACATGGCATAACATAAACAATTAACTTAACTTTCCACATGTCCACCACTGAATGCCATCTTATTTACAGCATTTACAGCTAATGTGAAAATATATTCAGATTATTGCTTTTTTCCAGCTCAAAAAGCAATGTCTCAGGCATATTTAAACACATATCCTTTCTACATTTTGAATAGTAAATGTAATATCAGATTGTGTGTCTTAAGTCTTAACTACTGCAGAAGTTACTACTACGCGCTATGCATTACAGCACAAGGTCTATAAAAATGTTTTTAATGGTCTATATTTAAATAAAGAACTTAATTACATTAATTTTCATCATAACCTTGTACAATTTGTCACAAATGGGTGATTTGTTATTCCTTTAATCAAGTACTATAGACTATGTTTTATTATATGCTGTCGTGTTCTTTTCTCGTGTTTCTGTTCTGTTTTGGCTTTCAGTTAGAATTTGTGTTTCAGTTCATGGGCATGGACTGATAGGCCACTGTAGAATTTCATTGAAAAAGAACAAAAACATTGGAACCAGGTTTTCTGTAAACTATATCACTACAAGCTGTGCATTTAATTTGTACATGTTGTAGACTCTAGGTGCTAGTCAAATAATGCCTGCCTGTTTACATGTACAGATCCACTGTAGTATAAGAACGTGTAAATCACAACAGCCCAGTGTGCGATCAGCTCAGCTCAGATGTCCAAATGCAGCATGATGTATATCCAAGAATTCTCTTTAAAAAAAGTTATATATATATTTTATTTAAACACTCAATACAAGTGCCCTGTTGTTATTAGACAGATTTTGTCCAAGTGTGAATTTTGTGATGAAGATTTGTAATTTTGTCTTTGTAGATAATTGTGAATAATTATACATAATAAACAAATTTAAGGAACTACAACTTCTTCTTGTAATTCTTTAAATAGAACTGCCAGGCATGGGAACTACATTGGTAAACAATAACAATAGAGTAGGTTGTGCTGAAAACCTCAGTGATTCTCAATATGACACTTACATAAGCATTCACCTCTCTAACAAGTCAGCTCGATGACTTTCTTCTTTGCCCTTCTAAACAAAGTCTATAAAGAAATATTTAACCAACTTTCAAATAGAAATTGGCTCGCTTACACCAGAGCACTGACCTTAACTCCACTGGACACATTTGGGGTGTGATGGAATGTCAACTGTGAGCCATCACAGCCTTGTTTAAAATTTGAATAGAAAGTCTTCTCAGAAAAGCCAATGGCCTTGTAGAAATATAAGTCAAAATTCATTTAAAACCCATAGTTTTAATGTCTTTTTGGGTGTCCACAAGTTTTATGGTTATACATACTGTATGGTGTATATGTGTATGTATGTATCAAACAAGAAAAAGTAATTTTAATAATAAACATCCATTCCTGCATTTAAGGCCTGCAACACATTTAAAAGAAAATTGTAACCAGGAAATTTAGAGCTAGTGATGAATTTTTAAAAACAAAATAATGATGTGAAGTCAACAGGTGATTGTTTACTGCGCAAAAAAAGAAGCCACTTGTTAACAGTTTCCAGAAGCAGTGTTGACTTATTTTTTACAATTTTTTTTAATTTCAGGACTGAAAGGGTAAATGCAGAAAGAACTTGCTCACAATTTTAGGCACAAGTGATAGATATTTATCAAAGATGTATGTAATTGAATGATCTTCTAAACACAGGTTCAGAAGTTGGTATCCTTATGAGATTAGATTCATCCAATGACACTGCTCACAAAAATTAGGGGATATTTAATTATGTCGTATATTTCATGAGCAGTATTCATCGATAAAACACATTAACCAGTAAATCCCTCTGCAAATATGCAAACCAAAATTGGTAGCAGAAGCAAATAAACTAGACTAGAATGGAACTTATTAATTTATAAGATGCACTGGAAAGTAAAATTTTAATTCTAAGCTTGGGATGAGTGCTAGTGTAAAGGTATACAGTTAAAACAGTATGGAATTTAGTTACAGTCAAAATCTATGGACTAAGGACTTACAGAAAATCACACTCTAAAAATGACTATAAATGCCTTACAAAGGAGCGCACCTTATTATCATTAAAGTAGTTATTGTGATGTACAAGTCTCTTTTATCTAGGTTTTACACTGCAACAAAAAGCGTAATGGCAACAAATGGTACCACTTACACACAAATTATTTTCCACTAATGAGTGACATGCTCGAGGACGAGAATGAAAAGGGAACCATAAGACTATAATTACTATAGAATATAAAAATATAAAAGCTATGACACAAACAAAAATTAAGATGGACTGAAAACCACTTGTTTAAATTTGTTTTATTTTTACATCTTAAGGCAAATATACAGTACAATAAAACATATCTTTGATTTATGCATTTGGGATAATGAAAAAGGCACTGAAAGGTGCTTTTTGCCAGCCAGCATATCAATTATTCCACTATTCTACCATTTTCTTTTTTTTGCGTGTATGCAAATACACACTGAGGTTATACATGTTGTACCCACTGTCACGTTACTGGATCAATCCTAATTCACACTTTGCTTACTCTTGGAATGATTAAATTTAAGCAATACCTCTGAAAGTGGACCAGGTTAACCAGTAGCCAGTCATGTCTTCAAAAAGTTATCATTTGGTAACTCAAGGTAAAGGTTGATCTCGCAAAGGATCCTGCATCCTCCCTGATGGAAAGAACCACCTTTAGCAATAATTACCTCTGAGATATTGCAGTTTTAAAGCTAAGCTTTTAAGCCCATGGAACAACATCCAAGTCTAAGCATTTTGCAAATTAGATGTAACATCTAGAACAAGAAATGGCAGTTTTACTGCAAAACATTCAATCAATACACACATTCAATCAATTAAAACCCAATTAATTATAGTTGCAAATATGACTACTTATACCAAGACAAATGATCAATAGCAGTAACTATTTGCTGGTGTAACAGAGTTTCCTGAGATGTTGACTAGAGTCTGCTAAACAAGAAATATAACATGCCATAGCAAAGAATTGGTGATATATTTCTATATAAGGCCTCTTAAATCAGCTGTCACTATAAAAGCATGTAACAAAGCCTAAGACAGAGTGTATCTGTAACATAGCTTTTTCAGTCCTGCTGCAAGCTATGCTATCAAAACAATGACTGGAATTTTGTAAAATGAAAATAAGTATGCTTTTGCTAACTCTTGCAAGCTTTTAGTTTGTAATCAGCTGATAAATAAACTGAGCAAATAGCAGGTGTGGAATGAAAGTAAAAATGTGACAAACCATTTAAAAAAAATGTCATACTGGAAACATGAACACTCAAAAAATACAATCAAACCCTGTTATCTGAATGTACCTTGTGTCAGCAAATGGTTCAAATAACAAATATTCAGACAATCGATGCCAATTATTTTGTATTTTCTAATCCCTAAATTCTTCTTATATATTATATTCCTATGTATACTAAAAACACCACATTCTTTCAATTATGTCACACTATACACTGGTCACAAAATAGGGGATATTTAATTATCATTTCCTTCGGAAATATCCCCAATTTTTGTGAGCAGTATATTATGGCACAGGAGACTTCACAATTCTAAACAATTACCTCATAATTAACTACTACAAAAACATAGTGCAGGATAGTTAGGGGTAGAAACCCATTGCCAATGAATTCTATTTCCATTATTTTGCTGCTCACAATTCATTATAGAAGGTTGATGGTTCCGATATAGGGTCGGGAGAAAATATCCCATGTTATAGCAGGAATTCAGACAACAGGACTTGTACAGGAGTAGAAGGTCATTTATGTCATGGAGAGCTATTGCAGTAAATAAATGCACATCCACACAGCGGTGAACAAGACGACTCACAATTACAACCATAGGTTAATTTCATTAGACAAGTAACAACGTAACTTGGTGATAAAAGCGCCTCAATAACACTGACATGAAATTCCAAAATAACCACCAAGCAGCACGAGCACCTCTTTCACCCAGTTTCAACCAAAACTCCACATTACGAGCTAAATTGTGAGGAATTTCCAACTTGCACCATACACCCTGCAACTGGACAACTTTATGTTTGGAGAAAGCCAAAGGATGCCTTTGGGTCATAATGTCTGTTGTCAACTGTTATCTAAACATAGTGAACCATAATAACATAGGCACTTTTCTGTGGAAATAATTAAGTCCATATTATAACCAACAATAAAAAAGACGAAACGTTTTCTGATTAAATTCCAATATTTTAGCTTGATAATGCAAGTTACATACATAATGCTGTGTGGTCACCCATATCACCAGACTGAAGCACCATTGAAGCTACAAGCCAAGAATGGCATATTGTATCTGTCCATCTCCTTTATCCCTTTCTTCCTTAATAATGGTTGGCCATACCACCAGTAATCCCACACAGCTTGTATGATAGCATTCTAAGAAGCATTTAATCTGTTATTTATGTAAAGGGCCAGCCCAGTCCTCACCTCTTATCGAACAAAGCGAAATAATCAACACTTATAACTACTGTATATAACATTATGGCAATACTGTTCAATAATTGAACCTGGCCCCTCTGACCTTTCTTACATACAAAGGAACACAGCAAAACCAATACAACTCTGAAATACTGGACCGCATCTGTCACCAACACATGACGAGAGCTGTTAAGGTTGGTGTCCAATAGCATTTTGGGCCCTGTTTCATAAGGCACAATGGCAATGCAGCAAGATGCCAGAACATCAAATTTTCTGAGGTAATTCAACAGACACAGATATAGGCAACATGACTGAAACGGCTCTGGTTAAATATAAAAAGCAAGAAGAAAGTGCATATTTTTGCATTGGTTAAACATTTCTGGCCCTGGAGAAAATGCTCTTGACATATCTAGAACTGGCATAACAATGCATCAAAACCCAACCAAACTGTTAGGAATGTGTGTGGTTGATTGCTAACTTCATTACATTCTAACAGACCTTCACAATACTTACACTATGAACAGTTACAAAGAGTACAATTCACACACAATCTCTAGTCCATACAGTAAAGAGATTACTACAGAACATTAAAGCCCCTTGGTTTACAGGTCTTATGAGCAGTCATTCTCAACCTTTTTTTTAATCAGGCGGGCTGCAACAGTGGCCATAAGCATGCCCTCCTGGCTGCAAACACACAGTCAACTATTATTAAATAGTAATATTGGTGCTTCAGTACAGGAGTGTTGGGTGCTCTGCTGTGCGTTGCTGTCTGTAAAAAGCCCACTGGCCGCAGGTTGAGAATCAATGCTTCACACATTGACACTAGGATTCCCAGACAATGGACAATGATTTGGCCTCTCAACAATGTGCAAAACATGCATGAGTCCTTTGGCAAATGTCAAATAAAAACAGGAGCTGAAGTAGGAGATTCCTCCTATTGCTATTGTGTCAACTTTCACACCCTGCTGTCTTCTGTCAGTCTGTTTTAAGGCAGATTTAGAGACCTGAACTGACTGTCTCTTCATCCAGGGTGGTTAAAGCATGGAAATGCTCTCTGGTTGGTGCTGACCTACTCCACCGAGGGATTCCATTTTGTGGTCTTGGCTGGTGCTGCTAAGAGCTCCTCCTCTGGCTAGAACCATCATGGTGTTTCTGGAGATACCAGCAAACTCAAAGGCAAATGAACCATAAAACAGCATGATGATGACACAGAAGACCCACTCAAAGATGGCTGATGCGTGCTGCAAGATAAAACTTTCCTGGACAAAAAAGACTCCACCTGAAAAACAGCTCAGTTAAGGAGTTTACTTTAGTGCAATTCATAAACGAACATTCCAACCAGCAAGCAAAAAACAATGAGCTACTCAAACACACAGACAGCTACATTTCATAAAAGGATACTGAGCACCAGGGCTACAAAGGCCAGCAGGGTCATGATGAGGCGTAGATGGCCCATGCTATACTCTCCCTGAGTCTTAGCCAGCTTATAAGTGAGTGCAGACTGCACACACACAAACAGCATGCTGGTGGGAAAAGCCACCCCTGCACCAACATAGTGCAGCACTTTGGCATTATCCACCTGGAAAACACAAAGAAACATTTTTACCCATTATTTTATTTGGAGGTGTGTCACATTGTTAACTGTGCCAAGTACTATGATGCTTGAAATAATATAACATTTTACACAAAGACATGCTTATCATATGCTTATCAGGGATATACTGTATCAAACAGGTCCACAATAGGCTGACTTCAGATTTCACATGCAGAACATATTTAAACACATTTTTTTATCTTGGTAAAGTTCACAGGCAGAGGGGCTAGCACCTTTCCTATGGTAAGCATGTCCTAAATATTATGCCAGTCCATCGCTGAGCGTTGAGATGCTGTGACTCAAAGTCACCCCAGTGGTAGGCTACCAAACTACCACTGCTCTATACAAGAAATTTAAATAATGAGTTAATTTGTAATTATATTCAGAACCCAAACAGAATGTTTTAATGCACAAACACGTGTTAAGGAAGTTCTATTTAGATTAGATGTGGTTCCTCAACCTTTTCGGTAGAGGGCAGCAGAGCTCACACTTCCTCTGATCTCTCTCCCATGTAACTTGATTATGGATATTAGTGATGTAGCACTGGAAAACGTACTGTGATTCCGAAAATCTGAAAATGGTACAGTTCTATACCATTTTTGTAGTGGTACCAATTAATGTGTTGATGTCACTGTATGGGTGAAAAGAGCCAGACATACTGACTAATTAAGCATGAAATACATACTGTGCAAAGGTCTAACTCCACTATTAGATTTGTTTATTTTTAGCAATGGTATAATGAGCATATATATACACACACACTTACTAGATTGGACAATAAAAATGTCAAACTTTCATTCTACCCCCAATTCCACTGATCTTCATTCCACTCTTTGTGAGTTTTAGCCCTCTGCTTTTTCTCCCTACTCCAATCCTAGAGGAAATAAAATCACTTCTTGGCTGCTACTCTTTCAAAAAGACTAATAATTCATAATCAGGTTTATTCTGTAGAAGTGTCTAGACTTCTTGATAAAGCTCACAGATGCTGCCATTGGTCAAGTGTAAGGGGAGGTCCTAATACATACCCGTAACAATACAGAGTTTCCAATATTGTAACTACACTTGCAATTCATGCACACTAGGATGTTTTGATGCACTGTGAAGTCTGGCACATCATGGACTTTAGTTTCCTCCTACATCCTTGTATGGCGCACTAAATGTATTAAATCCCACCCAGGTGTCTAGGTCAGAAAACAATAAATAAGTTGCCCCACAGCGATGTCCTGCCCAGGGTGCACTTTGAGTTCCACCCAGTATTTCCAAGATTAGCTCAAGATCAAACCCAGGCCTGCCCAGACTAATCGGAATTAGGTGGTTACTAATGAGTAAATTAATTCCAATTTTACAAATAATATATAGATTTTTAGATTTAGTTGTACTATGTAATACAGGGGACATAAACTCTCAATCTGTTCATTATCCAAATATAAAATGCTGTCATGATTTAACATGCTTAATCACAATATCTTGGGAATATTACTCATTCTAAAAGAATTTGATAAACAATGCAGCCTAGCACTGTGGTTTTTGTTATTAAGAATAATTATGCTCATATCAAACTCAGAGAAGAAATACTCCTAGAGCAGCAGCTCACAATGCTCCTCTTGGCAGCTGTAAGTGGTAGCACATTTCCCATTTGAATCAAGTACGTTTTCAATGTTTTTTTAAAACACTTCCCAGACTGTAAATACTCACACAATTAGTGGATATTTCAAAATGAATACAAAAGAGTACCCCACAAGAACTGCTGGACCACCTGCTCCTTCTCATGCATGCCTCATCACTTTCATTGTGTTTTGGCACTCTTGGGTGATCATACACCCTACTGAACAGTCAATGTGTGGAACTCTGGTCCAGTTTAACATA
>JAUZSU010151880.1:0-14521 GCA_034780255.1 Parotocinclus maculicauda
GTAGGTGGCAGTAGAGGGCTGGGGAGAAACTCGGGAGTTTTTGGGTAGTGATGCCAGAGACGAAGAGTTTCTTCACGAATATTACATACTGTATACGTTCTTTGGTCCGATTAAGCGGAATTTTGGTCCAAATAAGCGAACAACATTACACATATATAATAGGATTTGTTTCGGTACTTTAGGATTTGGTCCTATTAACCGGATTCGACTGTATTTTGCAACCCATTTATTGCGTTTGATAAAACCTGCTTCGCTTTCTACCTTTTCCTGTTTGTATTGGTAGACGTGTTACGTAATGAGCATCTGTAAATCGGTAGGAACTTGGCCCTACAGATTTGACACAACTATAAATAAATAAGCAGACTCCATAAATAAGATCAGACACCTCTGTCTGAGCCATCTTAATGACGCAACAATTTAAAGGAAACGATTCGCCGAACGTATTTCTTTTTGTATCTTCAGGTTATAACAGTTAAGCTGTAGTTAAGACTGTCTGATCAGGAGCACAAAGCTGTTGTGCAACCTCGAGCCAAACAAAGACACTTCAGCCAGTCAGTTAGAGCTGAAAAGCCAACAGAAAAGGCTTTGCTTGAATTGTAACTTGAAATATGAGTAGCTACGTGGGACAGGTAAGGTGAGTCTGCAGAGCTTTGTGCACCCGGGAGCCTTTTATTGTGCACGGAGAAGGTGAAATAAAAAACTGGACTTTGAACAATGTGAGTGTATTGTCTCTAGAGATAGGGATGGGCTCATGGGGAAATCTTCTAGAGTAGGTTCAAAGAGCACGTAGCAACCTGCTTGTATTTCGACATACTAGTACGTCGTGGTATTAATAAAAGAGCGATTAAAATTTTTCCGTAATCCCTGTTCTGTCCTCAGTACAAGGTGTTGATGCAAAAGCAGAGGGTAGCCCTGTTGAAAAGTTGGTTACAAAGTGGAGGGAGCTTTGGGGACACTTTTGGTGACAGATGGTTGACTGTCTGCGTTACAGCCTTTGAGCTGCTTGGGCTGACTTGAGGTGTCGCTGTTTAAGTCTCAATTGTTGCGGGTATTGTTGGAAAAATCTGGAACAAATGTGGGTCTCGCAGAGTCTTGCAGCATAGATATTAAAAAGGATAGCCCTTTAAAATCCCTGGCGCGCGCGCGCGCACACACACACACACACACACACACACACACACACACACACACCTCACACACATTAAATAGGATGACTAATCATAAACCCCCACGATTTCTAAATTGTGTCAGCTCCACGCTTAAGCAAGCAAGGAAAGCTGTGACTCACCCAAGAAGGGATTCGGGAGCGACTGCGTCTCCTGGAGTTTCTGGAGCCGCACTGTGTGGTGCTGCAGCACTGCTGCTGCCTGCCTCCATGATCATGCCTCACCTCAACAGCTGCCTGTCTGCCGGGGGAGGGAGGAGAGCAGATTGGTGCTGGTTTCCGAAGAAAATAGCTTCAACCTTGCCTTGCAAAAAGGCTAGACATTAACCCACTCTGAGCTGTAGCATCCAGCAGCTACATAATGTGTGTGTGTATGTGTGTGTATATGTATATGTGTGTATGTATATGTATATGTGTGTATATGTATATATATGCATTATAATAAAATGGTATTTATGATTAATGAAAAATCCCATATATAAAATTTAATATTGAAATGATGATATAATGAAATTATCCTGTGTATATATATATATATATATTAACCCATTCTGAGCTGTAGCAGCTACATATTGTGTGCGTGTGTGTGTATGTGTATGTATGTGTTTGTATGTGTATGTTTGTATGTGTATATGTATGCATTGTGCAATATATATGTAATTTATATATATATATATATAAAATGATATTTATGATTAATGAAAAATCACATATATAAAATTTAATATTGAAATGATGATGATATAATGAAATTATCCTGTATATACCAATATATACCAATATATATATATATATATTAACCCATTTTGAGCTGTAGCAGCTACATATTGTGTGTGCGTGTGTATGTGTATGTATGTGTATGTTTGTATGTGTATATGTATGCATTGTGCAATTTATATGTAATTTATATATACATATATATATATATTATATTATATGATATTTATGATTATTGAAAAATCCCATATATATAATTTAATATTGAAATGATATGAAATTATCCACTATATATAAATTACATATATATTGCACAATGCATAAGAGGCAGGGAATATGGATTAATTGAGCAATATTGCTTCATATTAAACAATAATGACCAATAATTATACTTAGTTAATTATTAAATGTCATCCAAACAAGACTTTAGCAAAAGTACATTTAAAAAATGTTTTTTTTTAAATGCATTTCGTTTTATTTTAACCCGCTACTTGCACCCCTCTTCGAAGATTAAGGGACGACATTTAATAACATTTTGGCAGCCTTACAGCTACGCCACTTTTAAGTACTTTATACAGCTATTTAGACAAAATAACTGAATTTTATAACAACAACAGGACTGGCAGAAGTCACTGTAATAGTGATAGGGGATGATCCCTCTACCTGCTCCCTCTACCTGAGACGCAGCCAATAGTACCAGGTCTCTACACGCTCCACCTAAACGCACTATGGTAATATAAAGATTTACTAAGGATTTGGGTCACACTTTAACTCCAGCTTTAATCCAAGCTTTGAATGTTTTGTGATGAGATTTTGAATCATTTTTTCAGATAAATGGATAAGAGAAATAGCCACATGCGCCCCAGGCCTTTGCGTTCGTCCTGGTGTTGAACAAACCGCTCGAATAAACATTTAACAATTACATTTACAGCATTTAGCAGACGCCCTTATTTAGAGTGGCTCGTAGAAGTGCTTTTTATTCTTCTTAGCAGACATGATCTCATCGCATTTAACTAAAAACCTGTTAGGAGCTGATGTGTGGGGGCAAACATGGCAATAAAGAAGAGGAACAAAAGAATAGTTATGTTGTTAAGTGTAATTTCAGTCTTTGCTTAAGGTCTGAGTGAAGAAATGGGTTTAGTTTTAGTACCCGTTTGAACATTCAGTAGAACTTTTTGTGACACACCCCTTTAGTTTGCACCTTTAGTATTTGGAGCACACATGTTAAGCATTTTTCATTAATAGCACTTAATCCAGTACCTTTTCTGGTGCAGACCTCACCTTACCTGATGAAACTGTGAATTTCAATCCTTCCAGCATCAGTATAACGTTGTATAGTGGATCTATATTACTTTCTCAAACCTGCACAATAAAGTCTCACTGCTTAATTCGAATAGTTTTGCAGTACACAAGGTTCCTGTCTCTTGATTTAGATTCATGACAGCCTGCGCAGTCATGGTTGCAAGATGTGCATCTGTCAGCACTGTATGTCATTCTATGGATGCAGATGGATGTTCAGTTACTAAGCGACAAGTCTTTCTCTACATCCTCACATACTGCAGAATCATTTGTGTCCTCGACTCGGAGAAATGTGTAAAACACCGGACCTTTGGATTTGTTCTCGAGGCTTGGTGTCTTAGGTTTCATGTCAAGTGTAAATGCAGACTTCCCTGGGAAAGAACTCTCAAGAGTACGATTGTAGTCAATAGATACTTATCTTGATACCTTAGACTATTGTAGTCGTACCATTTCTCAGCTCTTAAGCATTTTGCTTTGCCCCTGTAAGTTAAGAGGAGGTTAACTGTAACCTCAGGGACTGTGGTAGCCAAGCAGTTAAGGTACTGCACTATGGACCAGAAGGTCCAGGGTTCAAATCCCACCGCTGCCAGAGTTGGGACCTTGAGCACACTCTTTTACTCGCACTTTTTAAAATCGTAAGACATGGTAAGTTATTAGTGTAAATCTGTTAATTGCTTGAGGCACCAGTTATTAAGGGGGATTTTTAAGGATTGAATAATCAGAATTACTTAAGTCTACAGAAATAATGTTAACACAAACCCTGGCCCATTAATCACAGGAACCCCATCTTGGTAATATACAGTATATGGGTGTGGGTATAGTGGGTATAGTGGGACTGTGGTGGCCTAGTGGTTAAGGTACTGGACTATGGAGCAGAAGGTCCAGGGTTCAAAGCCCCCCAGCTCTGCCGAGCTACCACAGATGGGTGTTTGAGCAAGGCCCTTAACCCACAATTGCTTGGAATTTTTAAGACTGCATGTTAAAACATTGGTATATAACTTATATAAAATAAGTTAAATAAAGATTTAAAATTCAATTACCCTCACCAACTCCGTTTACAGTGAACTAGAAATGTGAACGTCTTGGGTAGCTTTACAATTACAAGTATTCCAACTACCCACATTATGTATGGCCGTTCATTTTTTTAAACAGCTTGTGGTGGTCATTGCCTTAATACATGACTAACATGCCAATTCAATAGAACACTATAAACACAATAAAAACAAGCAAAGTATCACAAAATCCCCACTTATATTAATCAGAATTGCACCCAATAGTCCAAAATTCTGAGTGCAGGCAGAGATACGTCCCGAACAGGGCACTAGTCCAGCACAGTGATCCAAAATTTCGGGATTCGAACCCAGGACGTCAGGAACTGCTTATTAAGCTAGGAAACGTACAAAATGTGAATATTTAAAGCCATACCGTCATAAGAGCATTTAAAGGTTCCTGTGCATTTTTGTCTTGCCATTTGTGGATTCCAGTGTCCAGTTGCTGCTACCAGGTCCTTACCATATTCATCTGAACTAATTACGTATTCATGAGGCACTGATGAGGTCAGGGGACACAGGTTGAACATAGCGCATCAAAATGCAGAGCTGAATTCCACCTCCAAAAGTCCTTCTGGATGTCCGCGTCGGTTTTATGAGGTCACATTCGATCGTATACATCCAATAAATAACATCTTACCTTTCCCGGCTTTCATGTTTTTGCCTGAAGTCACTGAAGTAATGCTTGATCGTTTTGTTTTATCCTCCCACCAGGACTATGCCTTTACACAAGAGGCGGGACGCGCAGAGAACGAGCAGGCTCTGCGTCATGAGCTGGGCTCTGTCCCAATCCATGCACGTACTTACTGCTTAGTCAAGGGTGCACTTGCCTAGTGTGCATCTGTAGTTTATTAGCAGTCCACTTGAGCAGAGCTACATATATGGAGCAGCTATTTTCAAGAAGGGACGATGCATAAAGCAAATGCATTCTCCTAACCCTTACTGTTAATGAATAGCCAGTACACTCCCTATTTTTTATCAACCAAGGGCTAGCGAATTCCTCTGTGCAGGGAGCCAATTTCCCAATCTCCTCACGTAAACATCATCAGAGTGGGGCACTAACTGACCCCTTCTGTCCGAGCTCTCGAATGGCCAAGATTGCCTAGTGTTGCTTTGATCGATACAATGATTGTAGTCCTCTGATTAAGTATTGATCACAAAGCAGGCATGTACTCAAACCACGAAAGCGAAGAAAAGCTGCTTATTGAGCTGATCACGATAAAAGACGTCGTGTAATCAGGCCGTTACCGTACAGTCTCTGAGTGTTTCTGTGAGTTACTGAAGTCGAGGAGATTGTGTTATTCCATTCAGTGTGCTGCCACCTGCTTGCCATTTTTAAGTAAGGACTGACGGCCTGCTTCAGGGTGACGACTAGCAGGTGTCAAGTGACTTGGAGAAGATGGAAAACCATCACCTTGATCAAAAGGCTTAACGTCTACTGAATTTGGGGCAATCTCCATGGCAATAGAAAGCCTCGTTCATACATGGGTTCAATCCCAATATGGTTGCTCTAGTCAAATTTGCTCTTATTGTGAGCTGTAAATGTTCAGGAGTGTTTATTGCTGAGTAGAAGTCAGATCTGTGCACTAACACTCTTGACAGAGCTTGGTGTCCAGTGGCTAATATCACCACACACAATGCCATGAGGTAAAGTACGACATCCCCGGACTTCTGCACCTCTGGCAGTTTGACTCATGACTGAGGGCTTCAGTGATTTCAGTAGGTTTCAGTTTTTCTTTGGCCAGATCTACAAAACAATCCAGACATCATGTAAACAGTTTGGGGAAGGCCGTTCCTTGGTTCAGCTTGACAATGTAGCCGTGCACAAATTAAATAAAGGCTTTTCTAAATTCGGTCTGGAAGAAATCGACTGACCTGCACAGAAGTTGGACGCTCTTACCCAGGGCATCTAATGCTGACTTACAACATGCAATCCAAACAATTGCGAATTTGCTTTACAGTCAGCTTTGGAGGAACCTGGTAAGCTACAACTTAAACCAGACTTTTTTTATTGCTTGTTTCACCGACGATCATATTTGAAGAATTTTTTTGTTATTTCTCGGTTCTGCCGCAGCACCAATGGTTAAAATTTAAGAAAAATAAATAAATAAATAAAAAACATTTATTTTTTATTTTATTTTATTTTTTTTAGCTTTTTCTGCCCTCCGGTGGAGAGCCAACGGTTTTCTTCTGTTCATAAAATTTTTTCCCAGATTCACTTTAATTAAATTGTAGGTTAAATCAATTTTATTTTAAAATAAAATGTATTTTTATTTCTACCTCCTTCCTTGTATTGATTCCACATAGTCCTCGAGAAATTGAAAAGTGCTGAAAAAGAGATTTATTTTTATTTTTTTCCTCCCTCCTCAGTAGATTCTTAAGTAGGAACATCCGAGGAACAGGGAATTTTAAAAGTCTGGTTTTACACTGCATTAAAACTGCCATTGCGAACACAATAATACCACATCAAACGGGTCATTAAAGCTCCCGATATCTCTCTAAACTCACCGATTAGGGACGCAGACGGATCAATAACCTTCTGTTCTTTTGGGAGCGGGTGGGTGGGTGAGGGAGGGGGGTAAACAAAGCAGTTCTCACGCTGTGCCTTTCTCCGTCGCAGAGATGCAAGGACAAGCTGAATTCGTTAGCCATCTCGGTGATGAACCAGTGGCCGGGGGTGAAGCTGCGGGTCACCGAGGCCTGGGACGAGGACGGCAACCACTTCGAAGAGTCCCTGCACTACGAGGGACGGGCAGTGGACATCACTACCTCAGACCGAGACAAGAGCAAGTACGGGATGCTGTCGAGACTCGCCGTGGAGGCCGGGTTCGACTGGGTTTTTTACGAATCCAAAGCCCACATCCACTGCTCCGTCAAAGCAGGTGAGCGACAAGGATACACACGGAGTTATAAGTGAACGTGTTAAAAAAAAAAAAAAACAACTATACAAATGGTAAATCCTAAAACGAGGTAACGGGCACGGATTCCTGATGTCATCTATGATGTCATCCGTATTTATTAATTAAAATGTCATTATTATAAATCAGTTATGATGCGGTTTATCAAATATGACTAAAGGTCAGAATTAATTGTAATTATGACTTAATATCATTTTAATTACTTAATATCTCAATTATAATGACAACTAACTGATAACTCATAATAATTAATTAAAACCTCATTATTATGATTTAGTAGCTAACTATAATGATTTAAACCTCATTATTATGATTTAGTATGTAATTATAATGATTTAAAACCTCATTATTATGATTTAGTATCTAATTATAATGATTTAAAACCTCATTATTATGATTTAGTATCTATTTATAATGACTTAAAACCTTATTATTATGATTTAGTATCTAATTATAATTAATGAAAACCTTGTTATTATGATTTAGTATCTAATTATAATGACTTAAAACCTCGTTATTAATATTTAGTATCTGCTTATAATGACTTAAAACCTCGTTATGATCTAGTATCTAATTATAATGACTTAAAACCTCGTTATTATGATTTAGTAGCTAATTATAATGACTTAAAACCTTGTTATTATGATTTAGTACCTCATTATAATTAATTAAAACCTCATTATTACAATTTAGTATCTCATTATAATGACTTAATATCGCATTATTATAATTAAGTGAGTCATTAAAATGAATTAAAACCTCATTATGATTTAGTATCTAATTATAATGACTTAAAACTTTATGATTTAGTATCTAATTATAATGACTTAATATCGCATTATTATTATTAAGTGACTTATTAAAATGAATGAAAACCTCAATATTATGACTTACTAGCTAATAATAATACATTTAAATCTCATTATTATGATTTAGTACATCATTACAATTCATTAAAAAACCTTATGATTTGGTATCTATTTAAAATGATTTGTTATATCATTATTATGATTTAGTATCTCGTAATTATGATGCAATATAGAATAATAGAAGATGTGACTAGTTTTACTAGAATAGAAATAAAACTCAAACCCTTACATAGATTATTTTGGTCGTAGCTACTGACACCCCAAAAACATTTCATTCAGGATTTCACTCTGGGTATAAAGATGTAATTTGTGAAATTTAAAATGGTCTTTCATCGGCATGGGGGAATAAAAAAAAATACACTGAACGAATTGACGGGCAGGTAGGCTGACCTTCATTAAAATCCACAAAAGAAATAATTAAGAGGTTTAAAGAGCCTGCAGTGAGGAAGATGGTCAGAACTTCCTCTGGTGTTAACAGCAGGAGATTTGTGGTATTACTCAAAACCTCCATGTTTACCAACTGTTTGGAAGATGGACCTGAAGACTGCCTGTCTTACGCCTAACCAGACGTCTGGAATGTCTCAACAATTGACTGAAACTAAACCAGAATTGGTGTAAAATGAGGACGGTCGTACAGGAAAGGATAAATCCCTGTGTATAAGTGTGGTCAGGGAGAGGGGGGGGTATATATTAAGGCTGTTTTTCCTCCAAAGACATGGAGAACCTTGGAAAACGCAGACCAGCACAGATACCTGGAGATAATGAGACATTGGTCTTCTTTGACAAGAAGTTGAGGTCTGATCCTCAAGCATGCGTCCAAAACCCAGTTGTTGTTTTTTTTGGGGGGGTTTGGGGGTTGACCAATCCTCAAATCGTAAAGCTAGCCAAACAAGAGGCTGGTGGATCTGGCGAGATTTGGTATCGAGGATTATCTGAGATCTCGCCAAGCTTTACAAGACGAGTTTAAGGCCGTTCCTCTGCCAGTGTGAGGTCGAACAAATGAGCGTTTTTCAAAAAACTATTTTTTTTTCTAAGGATTTCTTCTTGGTGCCGGTTCAAGCCCGAGCACTTGGCACAGCCGGTTCAATATTAATCCTGGCATATTCAGTGGAAGAACGGTGGATTAAGATGCAGATCCGTGCGGAGTTCAGACAGAACGGCTGCTCAGTCAACACACATCTGCTACGTGATTCCGATACAAATGCGGGGGCATGAGGCGTGTTCGCTCGGAGCTGTGTACCGCAGGCGGCGCGAGTCGGCCTGGAAGGGCTCGTGCACCTGAGCAAACAGTCCCAACAAAACTCCAGAAACATGACCACCTAAACAGACGTGCTGGGATGGAGCCATTACAATGACAATGCATCCTCTGCTTTCCAATTAACATCCTGTCTTCGACGCCGCCGCCCCCATTTACATTTCAACCGCGACGTCCTGGAGTCCATCTCGGCGCAGTCACAACGTGACCGATCAAGGATGAGGCGGCAAACTAAACGGCCCGGCCCCGATCCGGCCTGAAACGTTTCGTTTGAGGAGCAGGGAGCGGTTTGGGTGCCAGGGCCGTCCGTCTCAGGACACGCAGCGGGACGTTTAGCCCTTTCGGTTTTTTTGAGCGACAAAGAACAATATTAAAAGCAAAGGCTTCATGCAGGCTAGAGATGGAGCGATTAATCGGTTGGCCGATTATTAATGATGATTATTGAAACCCGGTAACTGCCCATTTTTATTCAGAACATTTTGTTTACTTTGTCTGTCCGCCTACATCCCATCCCATCCCATCAGTAGGCGAGTTAAAGCACCCGAGGCCCAAATGGGGATCATGGTTTTTAATGGGTTAAGATAAAGGAAAGCAGCCGATATCTGTGACCCTGAAAATGCAGCGGTTGTTTCCTGCACAACAGCTTAACTGGGCCTCGGATTAAAACCAAAATAAAAGACGCTACCTATTTGCATTCGCACCCCCCAAAAGAAAAAAGGGGGAGGGGGCGAAGGGGGCGAAGGGGGGGGGTCTGCCAATAATGTTGTAAAGTGTGATAAAAAAGTTTTAATTAATGAGAAACAAAGGGAGTGAATTGGCAAGTTAAATATGTTCAGTAAAGTTTTTTTTTTTACATCAATTTTGTCTCTTATTTGATGCGTTTTAGTGTTTGCAAAAAAATTATGACATCACCCTGCTCTCAACAGATCAGTATTGGCCATTAAAAACCCATATCGGTCGTCCACTAATGCAAACTCCTCACATAAATCTTTTTACACACACACACACACACACACACACACACACACACACACACACACACACACACACACCACTTTAGTCATGTCAATTAATCCCAAATAATCTGCTCCACAAATTGCATAACTCTAATCTAGTATGCAGGACTTGTAGTTGCGCCTGCTTAATGACCGTCTGATCAACGTCCGTTGACTTTAACGACCGACGTCTTAACAATTTGTAAACACGCCCGCCCCCACAAGTAACTCGTGTTGTTGTGATTTTCCGCTCCAGAAAACTCTGTGGCAGCCAAATCTGGCGGCTGCTTCCCCGGATCGGCGTCCGTTTCCCTGCCGGACGGAAGCACGAAGCGGGTGGAGGACCTGGGAGCAGGCGACAAGGTCCTGGCGGCGGACGAAGACGGGAACGCGGTGTACAGCGACTTCATCGCCTTCCTCGACCGAGACGCGAGCGCACGCCGGACATTCCTGGCGCTCGAGACGTCGGAGGCGGGCGTGTCGCTCGTGCTCACCCCGGCGCACCTTGTCTTTGTGCGGGACGCTTCGGCCTCGGGGATGGCCGCCAGGTTCGCGAGCAGCGTGGAACCGGGACAGGAGGTGTTCGTCCTGGAGGGGGCGAGCGGACGCCTGCGGGGGGCGCGCGTCAAGCGGGTGTACGCGGTCGAGCGCGCCGGGTCGTACGCGCCCCTGACGGCGCACGGGACCGTCGTGGTGGACGGCGTTCTGGCCTCGTGCTACGCGGCCGTCCAGGAACAACGCTGGGCGCACTGGGCGTTCGCGCCGCTCCGGTGGTGGCACCGGATCGTTCCAGTTAACCCCTCCAACGGCACCGCACAGCAGGACGGAGTGCACTGGTATCCCCAGATGCTGCTGCACGTGGGCACGTGGCTCCTGGGCCAGGACTCGTTCCACCCGCTGGGGATCTCCAGTTCAAGCTGAGACTCCGACTACGAGGAATAGTTTTGTGTTGTTTATGTTTTTTTTTTTTTAACCTGATCTCTATCTACTGAATCTACAGTGTGATTACAACGAACGATGCTTTTAACATGTTTCCCTGTACCTCGAAGAGCGCGTTATATATATTTATTTATATATTTATAACAAAAGTCAATAAAAAAAATCCTATATCATGTCAGATGTGCGTTCACACCAGCAGCGTCGCTACACAACCAAGTCATTCTCTCCCAAGTACGGACTTTAAAGACACGATCAGATCACAAACTAAGTCTCAAACTACATTTACACATTGTTTGAAACAGGTTGTTGACCAAAATGGTCGTTGGCCGGACAGTACCTTGGTCGCATGCAAACACAGAGGGTATTTGCACCAGAAAACTGCGCCAAACTGGACTTAAATGCCACACGGGAACACGCTGCCATCTAAGATAGTCCCAATATAAAAACAACAAACACACACACACACACACACACAGAGGTTCAACAAATTATAAACACAAACAAGGGAATATGGCACATCTCGCTGGCTGCACACAATCAAGAGGGAATGAGTCCATTTGAAGAAACATTTCCAGAACACACACACACACACACACACACACACACACACACACACACACACACACACACACACAGGTTCAACAAATTATAAACACTAACAAGGAAATATGGCACATCTCGCTGGCTGCACACAACCAAGAGGGAATGAGTCCATTTGAAGAAACATTTCCAGCACACACACACACACACACACACACACACACACAGGTTCAACAAATTATAAACACTAACAAGGAAATATGCCACATCTCGCTGGCTGCACACAACCAAGAGGGAATGAGCTTACTCGTTTCCAGAACAGGCCAGGTAGCGTCACCCTTTCAACACGTTAATTCTTTAAGCAGATTACAAACTTTTCTTCATTTCTTTATGGCAGAGCAGTGTACGATCCCCAAAAGTGTCCGGGCGCAACACGGACTGTACCTTAGTTCCTATTTGTGCGAGTTTTTAAAGCAAGGGAAATCAGTATTTTGCTAATTAAACCTGAAACGAGACAATAACGTCTTAAAGTCTTGTGCGAATGTCCACGCCCAACTGGACGCCCATAACTACGGTGGTTATATTTACATTTAGCCACTTGGATTGGAGTGCCTACCAAACGACTGGTCACGGGCCAGCCGGTGCCCACCTGGCAACTCTGGGCACAAGGGCTCAAACAACTGGTATTAATAGGAAATGCAATCGGAACAACACAATCTACCATCAATATTTATAAATAATCTAATCTATTATCTAATCTCAGACCCACATGACCCACTAGACTTTTCGACTACACACACTGAGGCCGTTAAACGCTTGGTTTAGATTCTTTGTACGTACTGTTTTACTTTAAACACTAATATTCCTTATAAACCAGCATAGTTTTTTACCTACACTGTCCAATCCACTCATTGCCATCTTTTTATCGTTTATAAACCTTATAACACGATGTGAAAACAAAAAAACTAGGTACAACCATAACGTTTTTGACTGCGATTCCCCTTTCTGTCACCAGGTGTCGCAAGGGTTTGCTTGTTCCCGTCATTCAGGCGTGAATTAGATGTACATAAGACAGGTTTTTAATTCTTAATATAATTTTATTATTAATTCCTAAGACCTGGCCCGTCGGACATTAAACAAGTCCAGTGTGTGCAACAAGGAAGTGTGCTAGAGCAGCATTGCATTCTGGAACATTGAGTTTGCTTGACGTACCACAACTTTTACGTCGTTTACTTGGATTTTACATTCACTCTTATTTTCATGTTTACATGGTCGATTTTATTTTTTTAAAAATTTTTTTTAAGGGCATTTGAGGATAGAGTCGCTTGAATCGGTTCGCATAAACTGATTCGTTCATCAATCGGAGCAGATTTCATAAATCTGAACTGATTTTTTAAAACTCTTATTTGGTGACAACCTCTCTGAATTTCTATTGGCTCTTTAGATCAAAGAAACCTAGGCAAAACACCTTAATAAAGACTGATTTAAACGTTCAACGGCTCAATAGGGGAGAATCAAATCCCTAACTGTGCCGTAACGGCGGAACGATTCATCGCTTCAAACACTGACCATTACCAAAGAGAGCCAAAAGTATGAGGACGGCATTTCAGCGATGAGCAAAACGCTCACCAATTCAAACCCCCCTAAACGATAAAGGGGCGAATGACTGATTCGAAAACCCACTACGTAAATCTGTCATGGCACGAGAGGAGCGAACAGACATAAAAATGTAACCAGCCCACGTCTTACAGTTATGGATCGACTTCAGAAACGATTTGATTCTGAACAAGTAGGTAACAAAAAAAACAGGAGGGAGATATTGGGACAAACTCCACCTGGGCGTTAACTGAGTTAATAGTTAGATGAAACGGTATATCACGATATTCGATATATCACCTTCTTCAAATGATAATCTGTACTCCGTTAAGTGATTTCTCTTCAAAAGGGGCCGTCCTTCATCCAATTAACCAGGACTATTTCGAATATTTATAACGAAACCAGCAGTTGGTCAGAGTTCTTCGAGCACTGGCGATATCCTCAGAAAATCGTATCGCCACGGTAACAACTTATCGTGATATCGTGAAACAAACAGCTTTTACGCTGCTCTGCTACTGAAAAAGGTTTCTACCGAATCAAATAAAAGCCTTTTCTACAATAAATCTGCTTTATATTAAACAGGAAGAGGCGAACTCCCATCCCCCTTCCTACCCATCCCCCCGTAAGATTCTACGAAATGAGTTTTGGCAGTAAAGTTTTCGCTGTTCTTTGCTCAGTACTGGGAAACATGTTAAAACGATTGGCCGGGGTCAAAGTGAACAGATCAGATTTTATAAAGTCTATTATCAGAGTATTCCTCTCAGCTAGCATCGTTTGCGTTTGACCATTTTGGACTGGAGATGTCTGAGGGACGGAATGATGGGATGGGGTGATGGGACGGGATGGTGGGGCAGGATGGTGGGACGGGATGATGGGACGTCCTAAAAAAAAAAAAAAAAACCGGACTAATGATGGAACGGGATGACGGGACGGGATGACGGGATAGGGTGAAGGGATGGGGCGATGGGACGGGGCGATGGGACGGGATGATGGGGTGATGAGATGGGGTGACGGGACGGGGTGACAGGACTGGATGACGGGACGGGATGACGGGACGGGGTGAAGGGATAGGGTGAAGGGATGGGGCGATGGGACGGGATGATGGGATAGGGTGAAGGGATGGGATGATGGGGTGATGGGACGGGATGACGGGATGGGAAGATGGGACAGGGTGAAGGG
>JAUZSU010151891.1:0-14519 GCA_034780255.1 Parotocinclus maculicauda
CACGTATATAATAGGATTTGTTTCGGTACTTTAGTATTTGGTCCGAATAAGCGGCTGGTCCCATTAACCGGTGGTCCTATTAACCGGAATCGACTGCATATGTATTGCAACAGTCACAATTATTCATATTTACCTTTGAATAGAACAGCATGGATAGTTTAAGCTTGTCAAATGTTTTTTAATAAATCTACCTTTATAGTGGTGAAGCAGTAATAACAAAACTGTGCTCTGTTTCTGTTTCCAGTAAAGTTATACCTTCAAATTTAAGATTTTAAACTCTTACTTTGTGCCTTCCTCTGTGTCCTGGACTTCCATCGCTTATACCGAACCTGTACATACGAAGACACACACTTAGAGAAACACGGTAGGTTTTGTATTCAATTCACCCAAGAATAACATTGCATACAGTATTAATGGTTTGTTACAGGTTGACAGTCTTACTAAATAATAGCAAACACTCATTAGGTTAATTCTGGTATATTAACCGTATAAATGTATATTAACTGCATTTGTGCTACACTGGTATGGGATGTGATTTGACCGTTTATGTTTTTCTGTTATGCAGGCTTACATGGGAATGGATGGGGACCAGCAGAATGTCAGCAGACCTAAATCATCCCATACTGGGCTTTTGTATGTTCTGTGTATCATAAAGCTTCTGTTAACATCAACTAAAACAGCTAGATTTATTGGGAATTATTCTGTCAGTCTCTGGACATTAACAGACCTTTTTTTAGAACTGGAATGATTATTTTTGACTTAACCGGTTTTGTGTTCGTCATGCCAGGCGTATCTATGACATTACAATGCACATACAAATGTCTTTACATTCTCCAGATCATGTGATGTCCTAAGGTATTTTCCACCTGTCTGGTCCAGTTTAAACAAAGAGTAAATAATATCTATTTACTAATTAAGCTCTGTTGCTATGGTATCACATTAACATTATTAAATACTGCTGAAATTACACACTAACACAATAACAGTAACAATGGACCAAAATTATTATAGTTCAATCTGAAAAATATCATGTAATTATTTTTAATTATTCTTCATCCTAATCTCATCTGACTTAAATCGATTTTAATACTTGCACGCGTTAGTTTACTAACAATTATTAAGTAAGCTTGAATAACAAGCCAGAGTGTCCAGTAAATATCAGTTGATTCGACTGGGAATCACCTTGTAAGGGGAAGTGAGGAAGAGGAACTAATGAAAGTTACAGGATTTAAATGAACAGTGCCTATCAGGAAGTCTAACTGACTTCCTCTCTAAGTCATCCTAAATGCTTCCTCTGTTAATGTTTAAGGGTTTTTTTTATAAATCTGGAATTTGTGTGGAGTCAAAGTGTTGACATGAGTTCATTATGTGTCTCACAAGGCATGTGGTAGAACGAGTAGAACGAGACACGTTAATTATGGAGAAAGAACTGTTGAAAAAACCTGTAGAAACAATGAAAAACCTGTTCCATCCACCAATCATCATGACATGTTCCTGTTTCTCTGTTTTAACCCTGTATTTCATTTACAAGCCATTTAGTCATCCTTAAAGCTGTTCTACAAAGAAAAATGGTCTGACTTGGTACTAAAGGCTCAGAACTCTTGGGTCCACAACCAACATCTTGATTTGCTAAACTTCAACTACAACTTAAACTACAAGTTGAGCCAAATAATGTAAATGTATCGCATTATCTCTTCTTAATAAATAAAACATCCCGCGAGCACCTTTCTTAAAAAAGTTGTGATGCATGACATTTCTAGACAAAAGCTGCATAGGGAGGGGAATGCTAGAGTAAACAAAGCAACGAGGATTGGTAAAATAATAGCACAGCATATTGTAATTCCAAAGCAAAATGGACCCAGTAATTTGATGTAGCTTAATAAAATTTTTTATTTTAAATTTAAAACAAAGAGTGCTTGGTAATCCCACTGCAGCAGTATTACATTTGGAGCGTTTATAAATGCATTAGCTGATGTAATTTTGGTACTGCATCTAATTATTAGAATTAATCTTAAAACAGTGACTCTGGGTTTAGTGGAAGTTTCTTAAAAATCGCCAGATAACGCTTATTCACACACGTGTTAAATTCTACTACATAACCTACAACATGCTGTTCAGATTTTTTAAACAATAACAATGTTCATGATTTCATCGGTAAATTCACTACTTGTTATTATATTCTTAACATTCATATATTTACAGGTTTAAATTAAGATACTCACTGTTCTTCTGTCTCTTTCTGACACTGTTTCTCACTCGTTTGTCGGCCGTATTTGTAGGGACGGACTTGGAGCTTTTTTTCTAGGCAACCTTTACAAAAAAATGTTGAAATGCTGTTTTTGGCCTTATGCCTTGCCTCAAAAAATTCCTCAGACAACACCTTTCATTATCCTGGAATGAGGAAATATACGTTGATCTTTTCTACTGTATGAGGACGATGTTCTGATAAATAATAAAGCAGCATTAATAATTTTAGGATTACACGTTTAGTCTCATAAGTAAACAAGAGTTCCAAATAGTTCACAAGATAAAAACAGGTCCACTAGGCTGAAAAACGATTTAATGTTTAAGTCCTTAAAGTGTCTCAGTGCTAAACTTGTGGCACTGCCATGTTGCCACGGTTGGACCCCTGAGCAAGGGTATTCACCCTTCATTGTTTGGAGTATAGTATGCATGGTTGTATGCTACTATACTTAAGTTCACTGACCCACTGTCACTTTTATAGCATTCAATATTGTTATCATTTACACATGCACATGTTTGTTTATGAAAAAACAATGTGTTATGTTGTTGAACAGGTTCAAACGGCCAAATTTGGGTATGTAGTTTTGACCAATATTTCAAAACGAAATATCCCCTCATTTTTTGTGAGAAGTGTTTTATCTTGGTCACGTGTAGTTTGCTCTTGCACACGTCACGTTAGATCTACAATAAATAACATATAATAGATAGATAGATAGATAGATATATAGATAGATACTTTATTGATCCCCGAGGGGAAATTCAAGGCATCCGGTAGCTTGTCCACAGTTACATACAAATTTACAGTAAAAGTTAAGATTAAGAATACGAATACTAAGAAATAAAGAAACAAAAAATAATTAAAATATACTAAATTATAAAACAAAACAGAGTAAAAAGAATAATAGAATATATAAACGATGTAATAAAGTGTACTGTAGTGTAAACATAGTAGTGCAATGTTTATATGCAGCAAGTAAATGGATATAAACTGGTAGTACAAAGTAACAGTTGACCACTATGTAGGCCAGTTCTTATTATAGTAGCCTCAACATGTTGTAGGAGTGAGGTAAGTAACAGTGAAACAGTAGGGTTGTTCCTGCCCTTTTGTCCAAAGATGCCATGTAGACACCGACTGGCCTGCGGCCCCATGTGGATTAAGCGTAAAATAATGAATGAATGAATAAATAAATGCAAATTAAATTAACACATATATATATATATGCAAACTGATCAAGTATTCTTGATCTGCACCAGTGCAGTGTGCTGGATGTTACAGATTATGGCAAATGTGTTAGTTGCTAAAACATTTAATTCCAGTAAAACTTGTTACTTTTTGCTCAGTGTACACTTGTTTAACTATGTTTTATCTCAGTACTGCAGAACAGCTGTAATATCATGATGACATAATTGTTACAACTGTTTTGCGCTTGTAATAGATTTACATCATTTCTCTCATGACATGTTATTGTCAAAAATGGCATTTCTCATAACATGTATGTTGACTATTAGTGATTTGACATGACAGATTTCCCGTTGTGTAATTGTTATGACACTTGTTGTGCAATACATGTTCTCGAGTCTGGCCTCTTCCTGACAAATCCAATCATGCTTGCAACAATCCAGCAGTTGAACATAGCACTGCTGGGGGCCGGAGTATATTAGATTGCTGAACCACTCAAGCATGACCAATATACATAACGTATAAAGTAATATACACTGCTCACAAAATATTTTATTATGGAATATTTCATTTTAAAGCATCCTTTAATTTTTGTGAGCAGTAAATAATGAAATGATCAGTCAAAATATGCAGCCAAAACCATGGATAGACTGCAAATAATGCGTTGAAATGTTGTACAGGGATATCAGAATGCAAGAATATAGTCAACCTTCAAATATCAATACCAAAACTATCTACACTGCTCACAAAATTGTGTTTAATAATTATTTATATAGTGCACGTAGCAAGCACAAAACAAGCGAGCATTTTACCTAAAATGCTTGACTGAAGTTAAAAATGAGTGGACAAACTGGGCCAGGAGACAAAAATACAGACACTAGCAGCCTTACTGGAGGTGGTTAGGCTTTGATTAGATTGATGTTGCTCAAAAAACAGCAAAATGTAAACTATGTGGGAAACTGGTTGCCATTAAAGAACTTAACAATTAACTTATTTCTTAGTCTGTAAATTAACCAACTTGCAGAACATGAATATTATACCCAAATATGTCTAGGAAGTGCACTTTTAAGAAAAGATATGACTATAAATCTGTTTAAAATGTAAAACCTTTTGCCTTTAATGTTAAGCAAGTAAATAAGATGTATTCCTTACTTTTACAGCTCACTGACAACTATTAGTAAGCAACAATTCATAGTCTGTTGACAATGTAAGACTTTTAAAAAACATTTCTGAAAGATGCAAAGTATCATCTAAATATCAGTATCAACAACTGTGGTGGCCTAGTGGTTAAGGGACTGAATTATGGCTTGAAAGGACCTGTGCTACAGTTGGGTCCCTGAGCAAGGTCCTTAACCCACAATTGCTTGGATTGTAAGTTGCTCTGGATAAGGGTGTCTGCTAAATGGCATAAATGTAACAAAATCCCTGAATATAGAGATATAATTTTTGTCAATATTGCACACCCCTGGTCTTTTACATTATCTATTGCAATGTATTCTCATGATTTGCTATTTATCTTGTATATCTTTGCTTAATAATAACAGAAATAATAAGGAGTAGTAATAGTAATGGTATAGTAATAGTAATGGTAGTAGTAGTAGAAGCTGTGAAGGCTAAGTGACATATATATTACTTGCCGTAAAACAGGATGAATGGCAGTTCACTGGAATTTAATTGTGTCCTTCCTTTAAGCTCAGCACCCCAACTAAACCTAGGTGACCTGTGATCTATGCCGTAATACCCCATGCTTAAGTATATATGTACAGACCAATTGATCAAACACAGCGACGCTTTTACTATGCCTACAGACCGGTGGGTCAACCTATATAGCCGTGCACACTCAGACACACATGCTGTGTCAATTAGGGATGAATTCAGCCAGGATGACTCCATCACATTAAGATACTTATAGGGCAAACATGTTTGATTAAGAGCATATGAGGTTACAGCAATGAAAACAGAGCAGCAAAAATAAAGAGCAGTTCGTAAATGTAGCTATGATCGTCTCCAGACGCTTGGCCAAATCGCAAGCAACGTTGCTGATTGTAATAGTTCTCCTCACATAACGTGTCTAATGGTAACATGCAAAAAAAAAACAAAAAAAAACCCCAATTCTCTCAGAAATTTTGGCATAAGGTTCAAAGGCTGGAAGAAGGTTCTTTAACTGAAAGTGCCATGTTTGAAGGGTGAATATGAATAACCATAAATTCCAGATGTGATGCATGATTATATCAAAATCAAAAAAGCAACCAGCAGAAATTAAGACAGTTCAGTTGAATATGTGAAATGTGTCAAATTTCAGAGGCAGGTATTCATTCATATCCCTTTATGCTGAATCCCAGTCAAAACTGTGGGAAAGCCATTGCCCGGCCATCAAGGGGACGCTGAGAACACCAGTTAAACTTACATTTACATTTATGTCATTTAGCAGACGCCCTTATCCAGAGCGACGTACATTTAATACAGTCTTACAATCCAAGAAATTGTGGGTTAAGGGTCTTACTCAGGAACCAAACTGTGGCAGGGGTGGGGTTTGAACCCTGGACCCTCTGGTCCATAATCCACCACATGTCATTGGACTTTGAAAACATTGGAAACCAAAGTTCCCAGAGTAAACCCACATGGACACAGGGAGGACATACAAATTCCACACAAGCAGACTCTGCGGTCGGGATTGAACCGGGAATCTTGAAGTCGTGAGGCAACAGTGCTAACAACTGTGCCACCCAGTCTCTTCCTTTTTTATTGTATTGCATTTTATTTTATTATTTGAGGCTGTAGCTACAATTACAATTCCGTTCCCTTAACCACTTGAATGCATAGGCAGCCATTTGAGAGCCATTTGTGACAAACTGTGTGTAGAATATAAACATCCCTCCTTGGTAGGTAAGGAAAACAACTGTAATATTTTATATACTGCTATTAATATACGCTAGCCTGTTTTTTTAGCAGGCTTACCACTTCACTGTTCTCCATTTGCATTCAGTTCTACGCTATCAAACATGCAGCTGTGTCTCCCAGTTGTAAAATCATGCATTTTCCATATCTAGATCCATCTTGCCCCATCACTAGCGTCTAAAATGATTGCTAGCCTGGTGTTTAAGTTGCTTTAGCTAGAAGGCTAATTGTGCCAGCTAACTGGCAAACTTGTTTGTACTTTGCTTTTTCAATCTCTGTGTGTCTGTACAGCACAGAGTTAACAGTAGTAAGCTAGCTAAAATACAGGGCGGAGAGCAGAAATTGGATTACATTAACAAATAAACAGATCAGGTTTTATTTGGATAATGCAAACTGGATAGTAAACATTCCACACAAAAAGAACTGCATGTGCTTTTCCACGCTGTTGTAAATAACTAGCAGTTCGCGCTGTGCTGTGGAGATGCTTGAATGCTGTTTGTATTACACTGCTGCCACAGGGATGAACCAAGCTTGATGGACCAACATAAGAAGCTGCTAACAACATGTTTTGCATTGCCTTGTTAATAAATGCATGGACGTCCCTTAAAAAGATGTCATCTTGAATCCAGCATGTGTTGCCCTAAACGTTTAAGGCTTTTTTGCATTAATGCTGCCATCACAGAAGTGTAAATTACATTTGCCAATGGCACTGGCACAGCCCTGTACCCATGGCAGACATCTGACTTGTTTCTGATGAAAGTCTGGATGGTCCTTTTTGTTTCTGGTCTGGAGCACATGCCGTCCATTTCTTAAAAAAAAACAAAAAAAAAAAAACAAATCAGAAATACTGATTCATCTAACCATAATACACATTTCCACTGGTCCATCCTAGATGCCTCAAAGTCATTTTTTAAATTTGGTTTATTTACCATCACTTTCAGCATCAATGGCTGTTTACAACAGACACACCACCAGGCTACATTTTAACTACCCATACATACTCAGATCGGGCCAGTTAACCTAATGCATGTCTCTGGAGTTTACATTTCCTCCTGTGTCTGCATGGGTTTACTCCCACAATCCACATAGGCAAAATCCAAAGCCAGTATCAAACTGGGAATGCTGGCGCTGTGAGGTAACTGTGCCAACTGGCAAGGCAAGTTCATTTGTATAGCACCATTCATACACAAGGTGCTTCAAAGTGCTTTACAGAATTAAAATAAAAATAATAAAAGTAAAAAACAACTAAAGCACCAAAGAAAACATTAACCTAAGGAAACTGTTTCAAATATTAAAAAGCAGAGTGCAGGTAAAAACACATTTAGGTGTCGTATGCACAGCCCAGTTTTAACAGACCAGTTTTGAACCTGGACTTAAACATTGTAAGAGTATCAGCCAGCCTAACATCATCAGGGAAAATATTCCAGATCTAAGCTCCATAAAACTAAAAAAGCTGCTTCACTGTGTTTAGTCCTGACTTTGGGTACCAGCAGAAGGCCTCTGCCTCATGTTCTCAGGGTCCGAGCTGGTTCATATGGGACCAACATGTCAGAGATGTACTTTGGTGCTAGGCCATGGAGAGACTTTTACACAAGTTGAGCTGTATTAAAGTTTATTCTTTGAGCAACAGGGAGCCAGTGCAGAGATCTGAGTACAGGACTAATTTGGTCGTACTTCCTGGTTGTAGTCAGGACTCGAGCAGCAGCGTTCTGAATGTACTGCAGCTGTCTTACAGCTCGTTTAGGAAGTCCAGTGAGCAGACCGTTACAGTAGTCTAACCTGCTGGAGATAAAAGCATGTATACGTCTCTAGGTCTGATTTAGATGGCATACTGCTGTGCCACAGTGCTGCACCTTGTTTTTTGTACTTTTAAGTTTTAAGTGGCTTTTGTAAACATCACTCCATATTGTAACGCTTAATCCACAATAATTCCCTACACATGCGGTTATATTAGTTATTGAAGAATAATGATTCTGGATGCAGTGCCATCTGAGGGATCAAGGATCTTTAGTTTAGGTTTGTACCCTTGCACTGAAATTCCTCCAAATTCCTTCAAGTGTTTGATGATACTTATGCACTGTAAAAGAGAAATGTGCAAATACCCTGCCAAATTTTTTGCTGTAACCTTGTTGTAATTTCCTCACACATTTGTTAACTGGAGATCCTCTGCCAACCTGCACCCTTTAAACACAGCCTCTCGAGGATACTGCTTTTGTATTGTTCTTTAGTCTCGTTATTTAACCTCATTACCAGCCCTAAACTGCAACAACTTTTTTGGAATGTTTTGCAGACCCAAAATTTAGGAATGGATGTTTATTAACAACTGAAATGAACCATCTTGGTGTCTTTTTGCTTGTATGTAGTCAAAGTAAATCTTTTTAAGGTTTGCTTTCATCCTCATCAAAATGCTTAAATACCTGTTTTTCAGCGATGGTTGCATATTTCCCCTTTTATAAAATGTACTGCAAAATAAGTAGTGTACAGTAGTATGCAAAGGAGTAGTATGTGGCCCAGTCATACCTCAAACTCTCCCAGACCTGCATTTACACATCCATATGGCCACCTTTTCATTTCATGCGTCCGATAGCTAAATAAAGTGTAAGTCTTCACATGTTCTTTATTATGATCTAGGGGCCTCGTCCATTGCACCTGGACTCCATCACATGAAATTACACTGTGTTTATGGGGACTTGTTTATGGAAATCCTCAGGCCTATAAGCTAGGGTATGTGTCATAACAAATTCAGCTAAAATAACAAGCAAAGCTCCATGCTGGACACTCCTTTTTTCATTCTCTCTCCCACATACGCAAGTCTGTTACAGTTATTTGTATGACTACATGTAGTACTTTATGCAGCCACTCTGACAACATAGCAGCACAAAATCTTCAATTTAATAATTGATGAGATTGGAGATTGTACAGAACAAGGTATCTGAATACAGAATATCTCCAGATGCAGCTTGTAGGTCTTCTATTGTATGCACTTTTTATATTCCAGTGCACACATTGTTACACACTATTGTCGAGTGTACATTCAATACACTTTTCCTGCTACATTTTCCTTTTGCAGAGTCACTTTCTCTGCGGGTGTCACTCATTTTTTTTGGCTTGGTTTTAACACATGTTGGCAAGTTTTCATGCCTTGTCATGTCTTATTAGGGGATTTGTCAAAAATGTCAAAGGTTTTAGCCACTTTTGCACCAAACTGTTCTAATGTGGGAGGACCAATGCATAGCAGAGCTCCCTGGAGAACTAAATGAATTTAAATAATGATTTTACGTTTGCATTTGCATCGCCAGTAGGATCGTTCTATGAGCTGAAGTGACATAAGCGGTGGAAATTTTGCTTAGATTACTGTTGTTTCCACTGCAAGATATATGCTGAGTAAAGGCTAAACGTCACAGACAGTCCATTTGTTAGTCATTTGACTCCCTTATCCAGAGTGATGTACAGAAGTGCTTTGTATTCCTCTTAGTAGACAAAACCTCATGTTAGTACAAATGAACATGTTAGCCCAAAAACACAATCCAACCAGAACTTGCTAGTATCTGATGTAGGTAAATCCAAGAAATACACAAGCCACGTTTTTATATATATTTTTTAATATGCAGTTGCATTTTCAGTCTTTACTGCTGAGTAAGGGAAGTCTTTAGTCACCGCTTGAAGACAGCAAGAGACTCGGCCATTGGGACTTCTAGTGGAAGTTCATTGCACCACCTGGGTGCCAGGATGGAGAATCGTCTTTCTTTAATCTTACGTGGAGGATCCAGTTAAGCCAAGCTTATGTCTAAGGGTAGGAGTCACAGAAAGTGGTAGTGTTTTTTTCCATTTTAAGCACAAAGATCTGTTGGTTATACAGCTATCGGAGTACAGCTATATTTAAACATGGGGGTTGAGCTCAATACGTACATTTTTTATACCGATTGCCATACTCTTTACTCTTTTGACCAGTCACTGCACAATTCTCATCGTGAAGAAACCCTGAGTGATGTAAGAGGCCCTACCTTTTGCTACACCTTTAGACCCTGGGATAGTGCAGCAGGCAAATTCACTAGAAGTCAATATGGAGACTTGCATTTGCCTTTCATCAGTGCTTCCAGGATGAACATGTGACAGCTGGCCAGGTCTGAAGTAGAGGAGGTCAATACTTCAACCAAAGATGGCATGTTTCTCCATAAAGGCATGCTCTAAAGTATGCTACTGGCCAGTGGAAAAAAAAAAAGCAGTCAGCAGCCAAAAGTTTTATGGATTCAACCCTTACCATACGACGCTCCTCCCTCAGAGAAACTGCACCTGTTCAGCACTGCACTTGGTTCAACAAGAACAGTTAATGGATAGCTTTAAAATGCCATAATGGCTGATGGTGAGCCAGTTGGACACAGTACCGTCAGAGTAGTAGTATGCTGGTGGTGGAAAAGTTGGAGGAGAAAGTAACAGATTCTCTGACTTCTTGCCAAACTACACATTATTGTTAGTGTTATTATTTAATATACATTATGTGGTTTGGGATGGAGCCCATGTTTGAAGAAATTAGTTTACATGTCACAGGAGAAAAAACTTTTTCAAAAAAACCCTCTAATATACTAGCCTAGAACGTCCTTGACACCCCAGCCTTTAAGCTCAGAAGGTTTTAAGTTTGTAATACCTTGCCAAATACAACTCATTACGTCCCACTCTCCTGTCTTCTATGTATGAGGTCTTTTATTTGGCTGTAGGGCGCACGTCACTGGTTTATGTTTTATAAAAGCGGAAAGCACCAGCTACCTTTCAAAATAATACTGCACCATTTAGTAGTTATGTCATCTCGCACAAATGTTTTACCTCTTAACTGCGACAACACACGTTGGCCCAGTCCGTGTCTAGTCAAACCGCTTTTTGCATCAGACACAAATTGCTCTTGGATCGTTCTCGCAGCCTTGTACATCGAAGGTCTACATGTCTAGGACCACCTGTGCTCTTTAGGTCCTCGATGCACACAGGTGATCAATCAAGTGCACACCTCAATGAAACTGTGTGGATGATAAATTAACTACCTGGAAACTAGACCCAGAGTGGAGTAATGAGAAACACTCCTGCGTGTCTGCCTGTCTCACTCCGCCGAGACTTCAGGGATTGTTCGTTCTTCCTGTCAGATTTGTACTGCCTTTGTTCATTAACCACGTAGAGGCAATAAACAGATTTGATCCTGAAGATTGGCTTTTCTGTCATTAGGCTAAATTTGTCAGCTGACGAGCCAAATGCAGAAAGAAAACGTCGAACTTTTTTTCTCATCCCTCACATTAACTCTGTCTGACCACCGTTTTACTTCATGGAAACAAGCTACCAACAGTCTGGCTGTGTGAACGACTCCGATTTGTCTGGCTTGCTAAACCTTGCATAAAGCAAACGTGACAGTATTTTTACACAGCTTTATTTGGAGTGTAGGTCTCTACACCTTTATCTTACCATTTAAGAGTTGCCAGAAGAGCAGAACGTATGCCCAGTACTAGCGCTGGTACACAGCAAGTAAACAAATACATGTGTTCTGTCATGGTAGCATCGTTTCAAAGTTTACGTTAGGAACAAGCTGGCATGCTAGCTGCACTCGTTCCTCATTGTGTACACTACCTGACAAGGCTAATGTGGCTATAATGGCTAATAGGAACCAGTTAGCTTGGTCTGGTTTATATAATACTTACTGGCCCACATTTGGACCCTGCTTCATACACAAATGTTAGCATTTAGGGGAGGTTTGGGGGTATTCATTTAACTGCAGAGCCAAAAACCACAAAATTGACTTCAGAGAAATTTGAGGAAAACAGACACAATATGTTGTAGAGGGACAGTAAAAGACAGCGCTGTCAGAAACTTTAGCGGATCCATATGTAAACAAGACTTATGTACTCGCACAAAAGTACTGCCTTAATCTTTCACTGTCTTAACATGAAACACTACATAAACCGCACTACAAAAACGAGGACAAACAACCAGATGTGCTTCGTGAAAATGTCAGAGCAATGTCACAGCACAGAGATCAACATGGACTTGAGCCTCCTTTGCTGCTCCAAGAGATGCCACTATACTGTAAAGAGTTCAGAGACTGTTGGATGCTAGCAGCTGGCATACCAATTCATCAGAACATGTACAAATGTACAGTAGGGGTAAGGTCAGGGTTATGTGAAGGCTAGTCAAATTCCTTCACACCAAACCAGAAGTGTGTATTGGTCACTGTCGTGTTGAAACAGTGCAGTCTTCCCCATACTGATGATATAAAGTTGGAAGTGTCTACAACAGCAAAAAATGCATTTCTACAGTGCATTCTTCTGCTATTATCTACACCCAAAGCCCTAACTGAACAAGCCTTGGGTGACAGTGGCAAGGAAAAACTCCCTAAACTTTATAATGAAGAAGCCTTGGGAGGACCAAGACTCAAAAAGGCACCAAACTCCTTGGAAGGTGTTAGATGATATGGGTAAGAATTCAACTAACTTATAATTTTTAATCTATAGTAATTGTTTAAATAAACAGAAGAGATAGACAGACAGACACACATACACGTCAATGCCAATTTAGAGACACCAATTAACCTAACGCACATGTCGTTGGACTGTGGGAGGAAACCGGAGTACCGGGAGTAAACCCACACAGATACGGGGAGGACATGCAGACTGCACACAGAAAGGACCCAGGCCGCTCCACTCTGGGATGAACTAGGGACCTTCTTCTTGCTTATTAGCTTATTATTGTTGAAGCATTCAGATTTGATTTGATTTCTAGCTGGGACTGTGGTAGCCTAGCGGTTAAGGCACTGGACTCTGGAACTGAAGGTCCTGGGTTCAAATCCCACCTCTGCCAAGCTGCCACAGTTGGGTCCTTAACCCACCATTGCTGTATCAGTTGTAAGTCACTCTGGATACGGGTGCCTGCTAAGTGTAATGTACAGTGAAGTAGATTTATTAATGAGTGAATTTGAAAAGTGATTAGAAATTGTGGGGTTGTGGTAACCTAGGGGTTAAGATCCTTAACACACAGTTGATTGGATTGTAAGACTGTATCAGTTGCAAATAACTGTGGATAAGGGCATCTGCTACAATACCAATTTGAGTCGAAACTTGAACCGAAATTGATAAAATGCAAACAATAGACAACCCTGGACACTGACAAAATGGACACTAAAGCAAAGTTAAATAAAAATCAAATAAACAAGCAAACACACCAGGTGTCTGTCGACCCAGGGATGGTTTGCTAATTAGTTTAACTGTGTGTCCCAGACCAAAATGTTCAGAACAGTTAGGCTTTAGGGCCAGGATTAAGTACCACTGCGTTACACCTCTTAAGTCAATGCTTATCATTATGCTTGAGTGCTAGGTGGTGAAAATCTAATTCAAGCAATGTTATTGAGCAATTTTGTGTTTTCCCCTAGGGACAGATTGAAAAGACAATACTAAGCATTTCAGCATTACAGGTGATTATTAGGTATTATGGACTGCAGCATGTCCTCTTCATAAACATCATTAGTATGACCCACTTCTGCTTACTTTGATTCATCTCCTGACCAGGTACGCAATAAAAATAAAGCAGCTGTACATTGTGTGTGTGTGTGTGTGTGTGTGTGTGTGTGTTGCTGACTTTTGTGATTAAAGTGTTCACTAGTGTGGTATTTGGCTCTGGACCACTCTTTTTGAAGCTCTGAGCCAGTCTTCTTGAAGTAATGTGCCAGCTCACATACCCATAAAGCATCCAGGATGAATTGTCTGATCCTGCACATACCAATGGCATGGAAGAACTGCTAATGTAAAATTTAAAGCACAAGGGAGGATTTGTCTCAGGCTGCTTATCTTATTTTGTCTGTGGCTATATCTGAGATGGGTAAGCTTTCCATGCCATGATCTGTGGTTTCTACAGGTTTACACTCTGAACTACAGAGTAAATATGGCCTTTAAAAAAAAAGCTTTTTTGGGGGAATAAACAGTCAAGATCATCTCTCTATATATAACATGGCCAAACATGTACAGTCGATTCCGGGTAATGGGACCACATCGGGACGCGATCGTTTTGGTCCTAATAGCCGGCTGGTCTGATTAAACGAACATGCCCTATGTACAAGACGGGACGTGCTATGTAACATATTAAATGTTTAATAAACCTTTATTGTGCGATTTACACGTATAGCGAACATACAAACAAGAACTACTGTTGCTTACGAACTTTGTTCATT
>JAUZSU010151902.1:0-14517 GCA_034780255.1 Parotocinclus maculicauda
TATTCTATAAAGCTGTATAAAGCTATATGCAAAAATATTAATCATTTAATTGTATCATTTTATTATATGATTTAAAGTTTATTCATATCATAATAATTAATAGTAAACTAAGTTTTAAATTGTTGCGACATTCATGGTATTCTGGCTGAAAGGAAAGGAAAGCTTGTTTACTCCAAATGCTAATGCCCCATGACAATATCTGTCTAAACTGGAATTGGTCTCATTTTCCCTATAAACTACTATTTTGTTGTTATGTACCAAAGGAGATACCTAAGCCATGTTGTTCAGCTGACAAGGCACCACAGCATTAAGGAGATTTTTTTATCAGTACTCAGATGTCTTCCCTTAAAACTCCTCTACATTTATTGTATATTATAATATCCCCTACGAATATGTTCACTAATACACATTTATTTATTTTAACTGTAAGGAATGTAATCCTCTCCATGTATTAGCAGTTAAATCTGTCTACCATGCAGGAAGCTTGCAGGATCACATGTTATCCTCTCAATGAACAGAAATGTATTATAAACCAAATATGGAATAATCAAACCTGCCATAGCACTTAAAAAGAAATCATTAGTTAATTACATATTTAGTGTTCTTATATTAGGGAGGTAAGAACAATAATTAGATGGAATGTACTGTATCTAAAAGAGACTGATTTAATGTGTTTAAAAAAATAAAAACAATAAATGGGGCACAATATCACCTCAAACACCATGGCTTGGGGTTGTGTGCATTACATTACTGAAGGAATAAGTTAGCTTGATCACCGTTTTGCTTAACTGCTGTAACTGATTACGATCCTTACAATTACATATTGTTCAGTCAGATATGTGTAAACGTGACAGAACAGAGGTGTGCTTCAAGACAAGACATGAGATCTAATTAGACATGATGGGCAAAGCAGTGAGAGCTGAAAGGGTTACTTCAGAAAGAGGCAGAACAAATTTGTGTTTGTCTATGCTTTTGTCTATGGGGGGGTGTCACATTTTATCTCCAGGGTTTGTTCGAGAGCTCACAAGTCTGCAGGTAAGCAAATGCCTTAAAGGAGGCTCTATCGCATAGCTTGGTAGGGGTTGCAGGGGTTGGCTGCTTTTCATTCATACATGGACTATTATCCCTGTGTGATGGCTGATCCAGAAGGCACAGCCATGATTTTATGGGTTGGGTTAATGCCTTGCTTAAGGACCCAACTGTGGCAGCTTGGTAGAGGTGGGATTTGAACCCAGGACCTTCAGGTCCAGGGTCTAGTGCCTTAACCGCTAGGCTACTACAGTCCCAAACATGGGGCAGGTGCAATTGGACCAGGGATATGTGTTGCTCTGGGACCACAGCACCAACCAACCTGCCTGTTTTTGTGGGTTTTCTTGAGACACATAAGTTTTTCTTACATTCCAGAGACATGGGTTAGGTCAGTTGGCATCTTTAAAGTGTCTCATTATGAGTAAGTGAGCATACAGTGCCCACAAATAGTATTTAGGCAAGGTTAAAATATGGTAAAAACAAAAAAATATGGTCTAAACAAAATCCTCAGGATCCTTAAAAGGTCTGAATCAGAGCGGGAGTGAGGTCGTTCCTGGGAGTCTGTCCATAGGGGAACCGGCACTCGGAGACAAGGTCGTAAGTGAATCTAACACTTAGAGAAAAGGTCTTGCGGCTGTTGGGAGCACCAACCTGGCCTTGGGAACGCCGAGCTACCGACGAGACATGGGAGTGAGGTCGTCTCCGGGAGTCCACCCATAGGAGCCCAATGCTCGGAACAGCATATCCACCGAGGAATCTTAAACGAATAAAAACCAAAATAAGGCCAAGCAGACACTAAATCAACTAACAGGAAGAAATGAAACGGAAGCTAACAAACACGGAACAAACGTAACAAAACCAACAAGAAACGCAACAAAGTAACTCCAAACATAACTGACTGAAACGCGTCAAACAAAATTGAAACTGAAACAATGAGCCAGCGATCACAAATGTGTATGCCAGACTTAAATAATGAACAACTAATGAGTGAAACGAAAAACGTTGTACAGAATAAGGGGGCATGACAAAACGCTACGTGCAGCGTAACTGAAAAACTTAAACAAAACACTAGAAGAACAGAAAACGAACGATCCACGGCGAAACAGGCACGGCGCAAGCCCTAACAAGGTTAACACAGGGAAAAAAGAAGAAGGCTAGCAGACTAGGGAAACACAGGGCAAGACAAGGCAGGTAGAACGAACACATCTAAAACTAAGACAATACGAAAAAGAAAAAGTCAAACCAATCAAAGCTCTAGAATAAGGCAGGAAGAAACAGAGTGCAGAAAACACCGGGAAAAGGATGTCATGGAGGCACGGAATGCAGAAAAACCAAGAGACCAGATCTGACAATGAAAGAAAGACGAGCATTAAAGATAGACTAAGAAGCGGGTGGTGCCATCCACAGAGTAGGAGGGGAAGTTTCCAGGGAGAGTGCAGCCAGATAAGGTTGCAGAACACAAATCTCATTGTGGCAAAAACAAGTTGTCCACTTAATAGGTAGTGTGTTAAATGTGAAAAGTGCCTCTAATCAGGATGCTATCTATGGCTAATTAGACTCTTTACACAATTGTAAATTGTACTTTTATTCTCTTTAAGCTCTGAATGCATTGTGTTCTTTTCATGGGCTTTATCTGAGTACTCTGTGTTTCCTTAAACATTTTAAATATGTGTTTAGATCAGCTGTTGTTGACAACATATCCTGTGTGATTATCCAGCCACTGAATGCCAATTCCAAGCCTGGATAAAAGAAAATGAGAGGGCTGTAACAGGAAGGGCAACCAATATCAAACCTGAGCCAGGTGTAATATGTAAATCAGATAAACTATGTCAACCATTTATGGGAGAAGCTGAAAGAAGAGGAGGAAGAAGAATATTGTTTTGTACAAAAGTACCCCTTAACACACACACAATACAATCAGGTTCAACATGGCTTCAAAAATTATTCTTTCACTGAGTCTGAAGGACAGAACTTAAACACTACACACAGTAACTTCTGTCATTAAAGGCAAGAAGCAAAACAACTTGAAATGCCTGATTCAACTTTAGATTATATAACAAGGATCCTAGAAAGCTAGTGTAATAGCTACCCCAGCAAGCTTGAATAATTATTAAATGCATATGACACTTTAACTTGGTTGACTGCAAGTTCAAATAAACACTAGCTGGTATAAATGCGATCGAGACTGCATGATAGCCAACCAATTGTTTGCACCTTTGCTTTAAATGTTAAATTTAGTGCACTTGTACTTTCTGCTTTAGTATATTTTGTGTAAGATCAGATAAATTGGATCAGATAAATCAACTCTTAACTTCCCACCCTAGTAAAGTATTAGTATCTAGATCTATTTATGAAGGTAATTTATTTGATGGCAACAAATCAGCTTATTCATGATTGGTCATCACGTCCAGCTCAGAACTCTTTTACTCAACAAAGTAACCGATTGCACTCATACATCGGAGCCCGATCACGTTCTCCAGAGTACTAATTCAGGATTCAGTTTACCACCGTCTATTCCGAGAAACCCCGCCTCTGCTGGGATTTAAACCATGAACTTTTGCTGGTCAAACATGAAGTATGTTGAATTTCTTTGTGAACTATACTGAGCATTTTTGGGTGTTATACAGGTTATCGATCAGTTGCTTTGTTTACATGACTCTGAATATGCCTTATCCCTATTGGACTATGTTAGCTCATCGCCTGAACCCTGCCTGGATTATTGTTTTGCCTTGTTTGCCTGGATATTAATATACACCTTCCTATTTTTGTATTGTGAGGATTATACTCGCCACACATAACATACATTATATTGAATTGTATGAACTCTCCTTTTAGAGATGTTCAATACTCACGTCATGGAAGTGTGAGTTGAGTCTTGAATCTCGCGTGTGCGATTCCAAGTTGATCATCAAGTCTCTGACATCCACTTTAAGTTGCAAGTTGTGTGGCAGCACGGTGGCTCGGTGGCTTCACAGCAAGAAGGTCCTGGGGTCAATCCCAGGGTAGAGCGGCCTGGGTCCTTTCTGTGTGGAGTCTGCATGTCCTCCCCATGTCTGCATGGGTTTACTCTGGGTAGTCCGGTTTCCTCCAAAGGCATGCGTGTTAGGTTAATTGGTGTCTTTAAAAGTGACCCTTAGTGTGTGACTGTTTGTGTGTGTGTGTGTGTGCTCTACGATGGATTTGCGCCCCGACTAGGGTTGTTCCTGCCCTTGCCCCCAGAGTTGCTGAATGGGCACTGGCTGGCCTGTGACCTCGTGTGGATTAAATGGAAGGTAATGAATGAATGACGTTCCAAACTTGTTTTATAGCAGTTTTGGCAGCTTAATAAAAGGGAGAGTTAACACTCCAGTGGAAGTACTATATTTAGTCAGCAAAGGTACTAGTAATACCATACATTGTGTTGCTGTAAATAAGCATGTTGAGTTAAATATTGCTTTAAGTAAACTTTTAAAATAGCAATTACCAACCAGTATTCTTGTACAGTGGTGGATGTTTTTGTGCTCAAATATCGTTTGATATGTACCTTAAAAATGAATGAATGTTATATACCTTGTACAAATATTTCATGCATTGTAGTATGTGGCACCAGTGTAACAGGAGGGTGCATCTGTTGTTTTGGCAACATCAGCTGGCGCATTGTGATCTGCTCAGTCAACACACCTGTGATTCCCGGTGTTGCAAGTGTATGTGCTTGCTGTAGTGTAGGGACATCACAGATGTAGAATATGCGAGAAGCATGACCCCCTTCCCCCGCCAAATATGTAACTCTGTTTACTTTTAGTCCAGAAAAAATTTTTTTTGTCAAGATAGGTACTAGGTAAACACTAGGGAAAAAAATATATTAATAAATAATATCTCTCATACTGTTTAAAACATAAATCAAAAACAATTTTATCAGATATCCAAGGTTTAGTTTTCCAAAAGCATTGTAGCACAATGATCATTTAAAAATGAATGCTGATTTGAACTGTATGACTGTTTTAAGAAGTTGAACCCAGAGCATTTGTTTTCATGTCTAAGTCTCGGGTTCAGTTGAATTGGGAATGGAAAAGGAAGAGCGAAATGATAGGAGCACTTGATTGTAGAGGCACTATTGGGGCTTTCTGTTCCCCTCACTATTCAAAAGGCCATGAGTGTGTGTGCCCTCTAGTGCCCTCTATTTCCCTGCTGTCAGTGAGTGCCTTTTGTGTTCTCTAAATGTGTCATTTGTTCCATCAGAATGGCCACTGATAATGAATGTGCATGGTTCTGGTATTCAGCTCCAAACACTTCCATCAACTCCTCCAATTATCTTATTGCATTACATTTCAGTATGACCTTTTTCAACCTAGTAATACAGTATTTGACCATATTCAGATAATTTGCTATATGTGCATATGTGTGGCCATAACTAATGAGACTTGTTGTACTGTAGTATTGTAGTAATTGTAATATTATTTTAGAGTTTTAACTAAGAACCTTTCACAAGTGGCAGCTGCTTGGAATTATGTAATTAACTGTAATACTATTTTTTCAACAGGTCAGTATGTCAAATTCATAACTTCATTCATAAAACCATGCAATTAACAACTGTAAATATCACTTGAACAGGTCAATTTGTCTTTGCTTTAAGACAAGCTTTGGCTGACAGATTAATTTCTGTAGTATAATGCAAAATAAAAATGGCTTAGAGCTAGGGCTGCATCTAAATTGCTAAAATTATAATTATATCAATATTAAAACAATTTGCACAATTTATTCCAACAATTTAGGGACACAATTGTTTTACATTTATAACATAAACATATATTTAAAAAATAAATAAAAGTTTAAATAGCATTAATCTTTAAAACTCTGCATATTTATTATCACAAATTAAATAACATTGGGAAAATATGGAAAGCGATGACCATACATTTATTTTTACTTTTATTCGGATTTTAGATGGTATGTGAGCTTATTGATTTGTTATATTATTCACCTATACCAATCATGGATGTGTGAACCTCCAGCGAGACCCAGCTTTAATTCAAAACTGGCATGTAGCAGGTTAATCCAAAAGCATATATTGTCACGCTGACTGAACAGGGTTTGTTTAACCAAGAGGTACCTAATTTATCAGACTTGTCCCAGAAAGTCTTGCTCTTTGGTTTAGTCTGCGTTGAGAAATAACACCCAGACATTAAAGAGTATTAACAGTGCTGGAATAATAATATGTCAAATATGTCCACAGCTGTGTTTATGCTGTAGGGCAAGGAGGTTGAAGGGACTGAAAAGTCTGAGTTTGTCAATAGTTTCATTATTGCAATTACTTCATGGATGCTTTTTAAAATGCTAGAAGACTGATGATGCGATATGGCAGCACAAAAAGCAAGTTGGCATTTAGTGCAATAGAATCATTTAAAGTCTCCCTCCCACAATTAAATTAGGAAATAAAAGAAGAATGCCAAGGGACTTACTAAAGTTGAAAAAAGAGAAATACCCTTTATTCAAAGCTTTAGGCATAACATAAACCATAAATCTTATTTACCTGCAGCACAGTACTTGCAAGCATGTAATCATGTAATGTGACTAAATGTGAGAATAACACACAAAATCATACAAAAGAGAGCCATTGCAGGGCAGAATGGAAAATGGAACTCGGTCCTAATGAATAGTCTACAAAGGGGTAAATAAGTATTTGATACACTGTCCATTGCAAGTTTTCCCACCTTCAAAGAATGGAGAGGTTTGTCATTTTTTACCATAAGCACATTTCCACTGTGAGTGACATAATCTAAAAAGAAAATCCAGAAAATCACATTGTATTTTTAAAAAAATCATTAATTTGCACTTAATTTTTAAAATCCTATTCTGCATTCATTGCCTGTATTTATTATAACTGTTTAAACTTGTTACCTGTATAAAAGACCTTCATTCCAAGATCTGTGCTCTCAGTCTTACTTTGTCTTTACAGTACACATAAACTAAGATGCATTATGTTTATTACACGGTAAACTACTTTGTATTAAATAAGATATAACTATAACATTTTTAAATATCAATAAACATTTTTTTCATAAAAAACATTAATAGAGACATCACCTGTACTTGTGAGGAAAATGACCCAAAGTGTATGAAGTACTCACTTAAATCCTCGCTTAAATTTCTTTACCTTTTTCCAAGAGACTGAAAATATATTGAAATTGTAATTTATTAGCTGTTAAATGTACACTGCTCACATAACTTTGGGGATATTTCAAAATTAAATATTAAGATGATCTTAGAAGAACTGCTGGACAATCTGATCCTGTCCATGCACCATCACTATCAGTGTGTTTTGGCAGTCTTGGGTTACCATACACCCTACTGAACAGTCAATGTGTAACACTCTCATCCAGTTTAACATGCTTCTGTTCAGCTTCAAGAATATGTCACTTGCTACTCAATTACCATAATTGAGTTTGCTTCCCATTTGACATTTCATTTGCTTTTCTGATGATCTTGTTTAATGGAATGAAATTGAATGCTTTTTTAATTGCTTGATATTTATTTTGAAATATCTCCTGATTTTTGTAATGCAGTGTACTTAGCCGTTAGCTCTAAGTTGTACCATTGGTACTACTGTATGTCATGTTTGATATGTCATGTTCTAGCATCAGACTGGTTAAGATATGATATAATGATGGTTTAAAATCACATGCCATAGAGCAGAACAGCTGTGTTTGTTTTATTTGCATTTGTATTGGCATTTCTAATGCCATGTATTACCTCATTTGAACCGTGATTAGAAATCAGTTGTCTAATGTCTCTGAAGATCATGAAATGACCCCACAAAATCCATTCTTATCTGCTGCTACTCAAACAGAGCCACACCAGCAACATTTTTTCACATTAACCACCTCTCAGCAGAAGCACTCACCGGTATAATAAATATTAAAAGATTGTATGGACTAAATGGACATTAGATACAGTTTTCTAGAACCAAGTTGAACCCCCTTTTGCCTTCAGAAGTGCCCGAATTCTTTGTGGCATAGATTTAACATGGACCTGGAGGAAATTCTCAGAGAATTTGGTGTATATTTACATGACAGCATTACACAGTTGCTGCAAATTTGTCAGCTGTTCCATGATGTGAATCTCCTTTCACTACATCCCAGATGTGAGAGAATTAACCGCTGTGTTTGTTTTATTTGCATTTGTATTGGCATTTCTAATGCCATGTATTACCTCATATGAACCGCGATTAGAAATCAGTTGTCTAATGTCTCTGAAGATCATGAAATGACTCCACAAAATCCATTCTTATCTGCTGCTACTCAAACAGAGCCATACCAGCAACATTTTCTCACATTAATTACCTCTCAGCAGATGCACTCACCGGTGCAGAAGGTTGAGGGAGACTAAACGTGTTGAACCACTTTCTACTTTTATTACAATATGAATAATTTATAAATGTGGGATTTTTAACAATTTATTTTTGATGTTATTCTTTAAACTTTCCATCTCCGTTTCCAGCATCCCAGACTTCCTCGCAAAATAAACCTATTTATCTTGTTTCTTTCCTGCATTCCCCATTACATGATTTGCTTTTAATTAATTATTCTTAATGGAATACAGTAGGGTTGTCCTATAACAAGAAAGAATGCCAAGACTCCAGACCGATCAGTAAGTTAAAGACCTTCTGTTTCAAGCCCTCATGATCCAGCTCCAATGTAGAATTCATGTAAACTACTTTTCTATGTCCCTTTATGTCTTATGAAGATAGTCAGACAATATTTAACAATTTTAAGTTTTTATAGGTCTTCTTGGGCCCTTGGTAAATTGGAAGCTCTGGATGAGGAGGGCTGTGGGCTACTGAATCATTTGTCTTCCTATTAAATTATGCAGCATATATTGAGATCAAATCCAATACACAAACCCAAGAACACAAACACACACTGATAAATGCTGAACACACAGGCCTTTCTGAACCGACAGAAAAACATTTTATTAAAAAACCAAAAAAACTAAGCCTTAAAACAACCAAGGATGAAGCATGAAAAAATGAAAAAATGAATAATTAAAAATCTGTTTTCAAATGATAATTAATATAAATATTAAAGGATTGTATGGACTGAATGGACATTAGATACAGTTTTCTAGAACCAGGTTGCCTTCAGAACTGCCCGACTTCTTTGTGGCATAGATTCAACATGGACTTGGAAGAAATTCTCAGAGAATTTGCTGTATATTAACATGACAGCATTATACAGTTGCTGCAAATTTGGCAGCTGCTCCATGATGTGAATCTCCTTTAATGAATTAATTAAACTTAATTTAAGAAACCATTCTGAGATCATATTAGCTTTGTGCTATGGTGCGTTTTCCTGTTAGAAGTAGTCATCAGAAGTTGATGGGATGGACATGGTCAGCAACAATACAATTGTGGTATTAAGGGGCCTAAAAAAAGTAAACCAAGAAAGTATCCCCAACACTATTGCACAACCATCACCAGCCTAACCCATTGATACAACATAGGATGGTAGGATGGATGCAAGTTGTCATGCTGTTTATGCCAAATTCTGACCCTATCATCTAAACTTCACAGCAGAAATTCTGAATCATCAGACAAGGCAACGTTCTTCAAGTCTTCTAGTTTAAAATTTTTGTGAGCCCAAGTGTAGTCTATTGCTTCTATAATCAATTTTCTTTGAGGTTTGAAAAAACACCCTTCTTTTCAGAATTTAGCATAACAACAGCTATCTCTATAAGGAAGGCCACAGAGAACAGGTTTATAACAATGGTTATCTGTTCTTTGGTGGGCACTGTGAGGTATTTGAAAGGGTGACTGCATTAAAGCTGCTAATAATTATGCCAATAGTCTTTACTGGTGCTTTATTCAGAGGAATTGTAAAAATAAAAAATAAAAAATGCACCTTGTGCCCAATACATAACCCGCTACATGCAGAAACCAAAATAGATAAAAACATGGATTTACCTAATTGAAAGCAAAAATAGTAATACAGAAGGAAAAGAAAATAGCAGAATCATAGTAGATATCTGAGAGGGTGAGGAAATGGGGGAACAGAGTACCTTTGTCTTAAACTTAAGTAGCGAACTGCAATCAATAGTGGCAAACCAAGCAAGACAGGCGTAAGGAAACTGAAAATGACTGTTGACACATGATGGAAGCACATTGTGACAGGCAGCTTGTCTTTATCAGTTTATGAACAAATTGCATCATGAATTCCTTCCCTAAATTTTTTTATTACATTTACAAAAAGTCCACAAAAGGATATAACGATCTGTACTTATGGAACATTTTGATGGTCCCTATGGGAAAACAACTGCAATTTCATTTAAAAACATCAAAGTACTTAAAATATCTCCATTAGGGTTAGGTGTAGCATTATCAGTAAACATTATGTCAATGGAAAGTCCACACCAGGATAATGAGACAACATATGTCTATATAAATAATTTTGCTGGTCCCAACATGCATATAACTCCACATAAACAGTGTGTGTGTGTGTGTGTGTGTGTGTGTGTGTGTGTGTGTGTGTGTGTGTGTGTGTGTGTGTGTGTGTGTGTGTGTGTTGTGTGTGCACACAAATATCACAGTGTGGAATTAGACAGCCAAACTACTTATGGATGCCTGACAGAAATTATGCTACGCTTCACTGCCCATGACATATATCCTCTGCTAAGCCTGTAATTTAATGTGACAAAGACAGAAAGATAAAGCACAAAAATATTCCTAAGATGGTAAAACTTATAAATAAATATGTCGCAAAAGGACAATGGAAAAAAAAATGAGACTGCGATTACATACCTTATTAATGAAAGCAAAAAATACTAGAGATGGTGCCATGTAATGTGGCAGTTTAGTAGTTAAATACAGGTATGTGCCACATGAAGTCTATTTAGACAACGGTAAATCAATTGCATGCACATCTGTGGTTTGTTAATCTTAGTATCCTTCTTAACCTAATATGTAATTATAATACCTAGAGAACTAACCTACTTAACCCATATATCGAGGTTGTAACCCATGTAATGAGGTTGTAATGACACGTAGCAGCATAGACTCTGGTGCAGAAAGTTTTATTAAACGAAAAAAGTACAAAACTTAGCATTTTAACAATAAAAGTATAGGTAAGGCTGCATAGGAAGCATATGGTGTGCAGCCATCTACTGTAGGTGGCAAATCGCAGTGTAATTGAATCACCACGAGGAGCTGAGTGAAGTGGAGTGTGTCAGTGTGCAGCAAGATGGACAAGCATGCAGAGAGACGAATAAGAGAAGGAGAAGCAATACTAACAAATGTGTTTAGCTAGTGTGGCACTCCTGGCTACACACAGGTGGGATCTGTATTCTACTTCATGCAAACCATGTGTAAATCGCAAAATAATTGAAGATGTCCCAGCACAGCACAGCTGTGAATGTAACATTATAAAAGTACTGTAGAGTATTTTGGTCATTTAATATGAAACACCTACCACTATGTAATATTGTAGTGCAGTTGAATGCCATTTTCAAGAGCTGTGTCTTAATTTAATCCACAAAAAAAAAAAAAAAGCTGAACTGATATCTTTGTCCCTAGTGGGCGTCTGTCACACTAAGAACACAATGCACAACATAGAGGGAGGTGAAAAAGGAATGGTTCTTTTTTAGCAAAGATCCTGCAGAAATCTGTAGAGTTTTATTAGGTAGCTGTGCATGGGTCCACTAAACAGTAACTATCAGAGAAAACATCTGCTTCCCAAAAACACTGATGCACATAGCGTATAGTAAAGATCACAGGCATTCAGCTTATGCTTGCGCCCTTGGCCTTTACATGCTGACATTTCTCCATATTTCTTTTCAAACTATCTTAGGGGTAAATTATTTTTAAACATTTTAATAATAATGTCACATTTCTTGTTTTCTGGCTACCTTTACTCATCAAATACTTAACCTTTACTGGATTCTGCTTTGTCATCATGATTACAAACACTTATTGACATCACCTGTTTGAAATCTTATTATTATGTAATTTTTAAAAAATTATTACCAGCTCTGAATTGCCCCCTTTCAACTTTTCTTGGTTGAGGCCTGAAATGCAGGAATGGATGTTTATTAATAAATGAAATTAAGTTGACCAGACAAATGGAATATGAAATATAAAGTTCATACTGTCTATAATGAAACAACAATAAGTTATGTAAGTAAATGTAAGAATCACTGTGCGTGGTTTATATATGTGTTTTCCATTTTTTCTGACTCGGGAAATGTATAATGTTTAATACATTAGTAATATATTATGCTACAAAAAACTGGATATTTTCTTGTTTTTCCCTGATTTTTCTTAGTTGTACAAATAAATCTCGTCTGGAGCACATATAAAATAATAAAATACATTATTAGATTACCACAGTGCCCCATCTAGAATTGGTTACTGCTTTGCATTTCCCAGTTTGAGAGGCTTACAGCACTCATGTTACTCCAAGGTTAGCTCACGCATTAGTCCAGTCCAGCCAACAGTACATTTACAGAAAGAAATTCCTTTTGATTGACTAAAGTTTCTTTATTTTGACTAGGTCCCTATTAGTAACCACTCAATTGCTACAATTATATTTACAAAACTGACTGACTGCAAATTACACTTTAAAGTTGCTTAAATGCTGAACACAGTTGTGAAATTAATTATCTCAACCAATAACAAACATTAGATATTCTCAAGCATCATTATTTTCTTGTTTTCACCCCAAAAGAAAATGGATTTTGGAAATCTAAATTGGCTCATTAGCCAGTCATCAATGCTGGCAAAAAGCTCCAGAGACCTGGCGAAAATCCCTGGACTCGCCAAATCCCAAATCCCCAAAAACCCCTACAGGAATTTCACCGGAGCCCAAAGTGCAATGATCCACAGACAGACAACCAACTAGAAAATAAATAAATAATTTATTAAATAAACAAAAGAAGGTCAGGCTATAAACTGAGGCAACATAATATGACAAAAGGGGTACTGTCCAAGGATCTCCATGGCTGAGAAGGAGATAACCACATCGGAGGGCGACCCTGCCAGGAGGTCGCGGTACTGGAAGGATACACAGACCAGAACACCCAAGGAATCACAGCGGCCCGTCAGTGTATGCACGTGGGGGGTTGGAGGCAGGAGCCGAGGGAATCGCCGATGGCCCCGGAGAGCCCCCACGAGGAGATCCATGGAAGGGTCCGCAAACTGAAGGGACCTCCACGAGCTGAGACGAGAACCTTTGGTGCCGCTGCCACATCAGGCAGAGAGTCTTGTAAGGGAGAGGCATAGACAACACACAGAACAGCTGGGGAGCTGAGAGTTCAGAGTCGACTTGGGAGCCGGGAGTCCAAAAGGTGGCTAGCAGCCGCAAGTCTAGGGGCGGCTAGGGAGCCGCGAGTCCAAAAGGCGGCTAGAGGGCTGCGAAAAACCAAAAAGACTAAACAGCCTGAACCAAAGAAAAAAAAAACAAAGGAAACCCAAAATAGAATGAAAAATAAGGCGAGGAACGGAATGGCGATTTGAGCCGATATACTGAACGGCGATTAAAGTTGATATACTGAACGGCGATTAAGGCCGATATACTGAGCAGCGATTAAAGCCGATATACTGAACGGCGATTAAGGCCGATATACTGAACGGTGATAAAAGCCGATATACTGAACGGCGATAAAAGCCGATATACTGAACGGCGATTAAAGCCGAGGAACGGAATGGCGATAAAAGCCGAGGAAACAAAACGGAAGTCAAACGCGAGGAGCAACAAACAATAAACACGGGAAAACAAAGAACAAAACCGCAAAACATGCAACAATGAACCGGCCCCCACGATTGTGAGCGTCCGGCTTAAATAAGGCATACCTGAGAAGGGGAAACGAGGAACAGGTGCACGAAAACCAATAGCTCGCCGCGGAGAGAACCAAAACAAAACGCCACGTGAAGCAGACACGAAACGTAAACAAAATGAAAGGAAAAGAACGTGACGGCCGCAGCGAACTAAAGTAGGCACAGTGCGAACCCTAACAAGTACCCCATACAGAACACCTTTACCTGATCACTTCGGGTTCTTCCACAACATTTCCATTGATTTAAGGTCAGGAATTTTACTTCCCCATTCCAAAGCAACAAATTATTTCTTATTAACCATTATTTAGTATAATTTTTTTTTTAATTTAATGTCATTGTCTTTTTTGCATGACCCACTTTTTCTCGAAAATTACTGACAGATGTCTTGTTATTTACAATGTCCTTGTTTATTTTAGGATTCATTGTTCCAACAGTGACTGCAATCTATCCTGGCCCAGATGCAGCAAAGAGGCCCAAAAATCTCCAGACACAGTGCTTCACATTTAAAGCAAAAGTTATGTTTTCTGGTCTTAACCATCCACATGTTCAGTAGCCAGTATATGTATATAGGCACACACCTGTTTATATAAGACCTCACAGCTTACAGTGCATGTCAATGCAAATGAGAATCATGAGGTTGAAGGAACCACCCAAGGAGCTCAGAGACAGAATTGTGGCAAGGTAAA
>JAUZSU010151913.1:0-14516 GCA_034780255.1 Parotocinclus maculicauda
CAGTAGTTCTTGTTTGTACGTTCTCTATACGTGTAAATCGTACAATAAAGGTTTAATAAACATTTAATATGTTATATAGCACGTCCCGTCTTCTAACATAGGGCATGTTCATTTAATCGGACCAGCCCCTTATTAGGACCAAAACGATCGCGTCCCGATGTGGTCCCATTAACCGGATTCGACTGTACCTCAGGAGCTCGTTCACCAGTGATGCTAAAAAAGTGTGCGAGTGGCAAATGGATTGGGTCAGGAGTAGCAGGTTTGCAGTGGAATTACTGGATTACTAAAGAGGCTGGACTTTGAAAATATAGGGAAACCTCATTGGATCGAGAGGAGCCAATTGAGTTGGTTTGCTGGTTTGAGTTAGAGAAGTCTGGGCTGAACTTAGCCAGTTACCACTGTAACTCTTACGTAAATATCTAAAGCCATAAGTTTGCATATATATCCTAGACCAAGAAATGCGTCCACGGTGCGAGCTTTATGGCTGTCATATTACAAGTGGCAAAGCGTCTTAAGATGGTTAGTGGGGAAAATAAATCGAAATAACTCAAGTGTGCACTCGTCTTTTCAGAAAGTGATACAGACATAACAAACTGTAGGTCAGAAGTTTTCTTTTAAAACTACTTTTACTTTGCATAATGGATTTAACAGTGATATTTACACTCAGCCTCTGGTTCTGCTAGGTGTCAGATACTTATTTCTCGGCAAATCGCATCTCTTCTTGTTTTTTTGTAACCTGTCTTTTTGCATCTCAACTAAACCTTTCAACGTAACGAAAACTGTTTTTCCCTTTTTTTAATTCAAAACCATGACTTCTGCAGACTTTATAACAAGTAGCCGACAATAATCATTTTATTATTTTATATTATTTATTATTTGTGTTTACGATGTCAGACAGTAACTATATCCGACCGTTTCATTTATTAAAAGCATCGTCTTAAATAAATTGTTAATCGTGACTAATTACTATCCACATCTAAAACAGATGATGTTTTGACTTGGTGCGATAGAAGGTAATTGTCCTAATTTGAAGGTGGTGCAGACAAAAAATGCCTGTTTGAAGTTTTGTGGGGCAAAAGGATATTCCAGTTAGGATAATGACTAAACAGCAGGCCTTTGCTCCAACCTGTACCATCTGACGTCAAACCCAGGTGTGTGGAAGGCTGTCTAAATTGGGTGGATGTAATTTGATTGCACATACAAACACATACACACAGAGGGACTGAACCAAATAGCCTAAACACTAATCGTTATGAATCCCGAATAAACAAACAGTGCACAGTCACAGTTACCAGTGAACCCATAATAATATATATTGTGTGAAGTGTCTGTGATCTGTTGGTAAATTTGATGTTTTATTCAACAAATAATGACTCCTTTATAAGTTAACATACAAACGTGCAAAAGTCTTAGGTCACCATTAGATTGTGTATAAACAGGATCAGATTTGGTAACGGCAACGGCCATCGCACTTGGCTTGGTCACTCCGTAACAATCTTTTACACAGATCTTCAACTTAGTAACTGAATAATTCACAAAGCAAACACCTACGTGCTAATAGGTCAGCTGTTCCTCACCTCCGCACTAACCGAATTTCCCAGATCTCGCCTTAGGGCTGCTGTGGTTTTGCTTTTTGTCAGTACAGTGCTTATAAAGAAATGACTGGATGTTCTATGCTATTCCCACCACTATTGTCGTTGATCATTCTTAATAACAGGTCACTCGTGTCGCCGTTGTAACAGCATTAAAAGCAGAACGTCGGAGCAAACTCCTGATTTATTATACCCGTATTCTGATAAAACACTTTATGGTGCATGTTTATCCTGTCCCATGTTTGTGAGTGAACTGTGTCAGCTGTATCCGAGTCTAATCTCAGAAAATGGTTTGGAGAGCAGATAGTTTGTTGGGAGGAGCCACCATTTTTGTTATTTCCCGTGGAAAATCCTTCGTCCAGACACAGCCATTCATACCATATTTTATTTTTATTTTATGACTGAAATACAGAAACGGTTGTGTGGAAATGCACAGAGAGACGACAAACGCCGATGCACCAAGAAATGACACACAAATGGAATATTTATTTTATTTCCTAACACAACCTCTAATATTTCAGGCACACACAGACCTGCTACACAGCCACTAATCTACCCGCATGCCCAGTACCAGGGCTAATTTCAACATTCAACAGATGACATGTGACCAAAAAACAGATACAATCAGATACGGTCTGCACATGTAATAATGGTAACAGTGGTTGCATGAAAAATTAACGCTAACCGCTGATTTTATAATGGCATATAAACAATAAATGGGACAAATGTGCCATATGCACTCTGCCTTCGGTGTCAATTTGAGACAAAAATGTCATTTGGATGCTTAAAATGTAGATAACCCAAGCAAAACAAGAATTAACAATGGTCAAAGTGCATTTTTTAAATCTGCACGAGAGGGTACAGCAGAAAATATTTAGCCACCACGGCAGTATAGTGAGTTCTAGAGGTTCCTGTGTTGGTAGACGAAATTTGAATAGTGGAAGTTAAATATTGTTATTGATATTTTTATAGTCAAAGTCCTGTATTAAAGAGCTGCCCGTGCTTGGAGTATCTTTTTCCTTACCGAGTTGTTTAGAGACGTTTGAATAGCCAGATGGTGATGGAAACGTAAGCAAAATTAAAATGAATTTCTGATAGCTACTCAATATTAGAGCTGCCATAAAAATCCTGTTTCCAAGCCAGATAAATTACTCTGTCTACCTGCTGTTTTGCACGTTTGCTAACTTAACTGTAATATGCCTTTTTAAAAAGGGTGAGTGAGACTGTAATCTTCGAGGCTCATTTTTATTAATGCATCACGCTTTAAGCTAACAGGGTAAAAAATCTTCTATGCATATGCTTGGTTAAACACAAGTCAACTCGTTATAGCAGCCGGGGATTATTTGCAAGCAAAATAAGTGGTTCCTTACAGGACGGTGTTACTTTGGATATATTTGCACACGGAATGATGACTGTAAAACGTATTTGCCTCGTCACAGTCCGTTGATGCTGGCCATCTCCGTTCAGGTGTGTTTATTTGCCCGTGCATAACGATGTTATCTGCTTTTTTTCCCCTGCAGGAGGAAGAGTAAAAACCTGGAAGAGAAGGTGGTTCATTTTAACAGACAACTGCTTGTACTACTTCGAGTACACAACGGTTAGTGGGCTTCCTTTTTAACGACACACAGGTTATGGCTTGACTGGCGTTTCAGTGAATAGTGCATTGTTATTGTGTCGTGGCTTTGGTGGATTACAGGATAAGGAACCGCGAGGAATCATCCCTCTGGAGAACCTCAGTATTCGAGAGGTGGACGAGCCCAGGAAACCTGTGAGTACTCCGTCTTGTCTCGAGCACTTAGAGGCACTGTCAACATTTACTTGAAATCTGTGCTCAGACTCCCTGTCGGTCTGTTTCTGCTTTTTTTTGTTTCGTTACCCTTGTGGACACACCCTAAATGTTTGAAGATGTTACATGAATGAATCATAATTTGTAAATCAAGTGTGCTTGCTTTAGTTCCACCCACTCAGTAGCCACACAGTACTCTTAAGCAACAGTATTACCTTACTGTGTTCTGTGGAGCAATAGAATACTGTAGCCTGTGCAGTGCTGAATGAGCGAGTACGCTGGTAATGCCAGAACTGGGATGTGTTGAGCTTCCAGGGATTGTGTACAGATCCGTGCAATAAGGGGCTTTGTATTATCATGCTACAACATGAGACTCAACACTGGCGACACCCGTAGCACGGTGCTGTGTGATAAAACTACACATTTTACAGTTTTTTGCCAAATTATTGGTGCAATAATCAGGCTGTATAATCAGAATCTTAATGTTCCACACCTGTAAGGTGGATGGATTATCTTATCCAGGGAGACGTGCTCACAAACACGATTTAGACAACTTTTAGAATGATACTTGAGAGAAAAAGGAGTTTTGTGTTTATCGAAAAAGTCTTAGATCTTTGGGTTTTAGTATAGCCATAGCATAGCTGTTTAAGTTGCATTAAAATTTCCCAAGTAAGCTTTTGAATCATGAATTCTGCTTAGGTTGTGTATTAGAGTATATAAGGGTAGTGGGGGGACAATCAAATGAGTACTATTTACATTAGGACGGGCACATGCACTCACAAAGGCCATTTACAACCTGTTACGAATAAGGCCAGACTTTTTTAATTGTTTGTTCCTCGGATGTACCTACTTAAGAATCTACTGAGGAGGGAGGAAAAAAAATATAAATAAATCTTTTATTTTCAGCACTTTTCAATTTCTCGAGGACTATGTGGAATCAAAATACATTTTTATTTTAAAATACAATTTATTTAATCTACAATTAAATTAAAGTGAATCTGGAAAAAAAATTAATGTACAAAACAATACTGTTGACTCTCCACCGGAGGGCGGAAAAAGCTGAAAAAAAATAATAAATTTTTTTTTTAATTGCAACCATTAGTACTGCGGTGGATCCGCAAAATACCAAAAAAACCCCAACTTTTTTTTTGGTATTCTTCAAATATGATTGTTGGCGGATCTGCGAAACAAGCAATAAAAACCAAGTTAGAACAGTATCTAGTCCAACCATGGCCTAGTTACATAGTTATACACACACACACACACACACACACACACACACACACACACACACACGAAAGACAGACTTCCACCCTTTAACTCCCACCTCTGCTTGTGGTGATATATCAGCAGTGATTTTTTTTTACTGTTTAAGTGACCAGCTGTTTATAGAGTTATATTTTCATTTTTACTTTATTTAATTATTTATCTATTTAATCTATTAGGTCAATGCAAAACCATTAAAGTATCCCATGTACAGTGGCATTGCTACAGTATATAATATGGTGTTCATATATTTGACTTAAATCGATTAATTCCTTTGTGGATTCATCAAGTTATGTGACTGTATATAAAATATTTGTAATTTCCACAATAACCCTCTTCTAAGAGGGACTGTAAATGAGATTTTTGGCAAGGTTGGTCAATCATAAAGTACAGCAGTTCAACATAGGCTGTAAACACCAAAACCTAAATGCCAAAAATGCTTAGATTATCAGCAGGATCTGAGTTTTTGCTAAAAACACACAGCATCAAACTCTGCGTTCATCTTGTGCTCAACCAAATACATTAATGTTCTCTACTCAGAACTGTTTTGAGCTCTACAACCCCAGTCACAAGGGCCAGGTGATCAAAGCGTGCAAGACGGAGGCCGACGGCCGGGTTGTGGAAGGGAATCACGTGGTCTACAGGATATCAGCTCCCACACCAGAGGAGAAAGAGGAGTGGATCAAATCTATCAAGTAAGTCAAACTGATTGAGTCATGAATGATGTGGGTGCTGGTGTGTTTAGGTTGGATTTTGGGCAGTCTATCAGCGATGTCACCGAAACACACCCTCATTGTCCTTATTTTAGATTTTTTCTGGTAAAATCAGTGAGAAGATTTACCATTTCTGGCTGTTCTGGGGGTTGGAAAGAGACAATTAAGCAGTTTATCCAACTGCAGCAGATCCATCGTTTATCCGGATGTCAAATTACCTTTTTGTTAATCCTAAACTAATGTTCATTTTGACCCTGTGGCTGTACTAGCTCTTAAAAAATGTTGGCTTCTAGGTGCTGTGCTTATTGTTTTAAATCAATGCCAAAATGCACTCACCGATCACTTTATTACACCTCATGGTTTCTATAGTCACTCTTAATATTATGTTTATTGTCCAAAAAGTACTTTGTATTTCCACGGATGCAATCTGTTTCTGAGTCCATGTGGGACTGTGGTGACCTAGTGGTTAAGGTACTGGACTATGGACCAGAAGGTCCAGGGTTCAGGTCCCACCTCTGACACAGTTGGGCCCCTGAGTAAGGCCCTTAATGCACAAGTGCTTGGATTGTAAGCCTGTCTGAATAGTAAGTCGCTCTGGATAAGGGCGTCTGTTAAATAACATAAATGTAAAATTTAAACGTCCCCGTTACTTTGTCCTCTAATGGACATGACCAGCACAGGACCGTCACACAATCACCCCTAATTTTTGTGAGCAGTATATTTGAGCGGTATGAGTGATCCACTACCCAAAGAGTATCTGATCGATGGTGATACTGTGGTCCTGACCATAAAGAGTGTGTAAAGAAACAGATTAACGACAGTCTGAAATTGTAAAACAACAAAGAGCATCTATGTGGTATGTGGAACTGATAAAATGCACAGTGAGCGTAGAAACGAGGTACCTGCTAAAGTAATCGGTGAGAGTATAGTTTATATATCCTTCTTCCCAACCTTAAGAGATCAATCGAAAAGGGATGAATCACTTCGAAACCATGGAAACCTAAGTAGGTCATGGACTTCTGAACGTCTCACTCTTTTTTAATCTGGTTACGACTGCGCGTTCGTCGAAATAGGCCTGCATTTGCATATCAAAGTTTCCTCGCTCCTCCCCGTTACCCACAATTCACAGCCACCCCCTTTTTTCACTTTTCCTCAGAGCCAGCATCAGCAGGGATCCCTTCTACGATATGCTGGCCACCAGGAAACGGCGCATCGCCAACAAGAAGTGAGGGGTCTCGTTTAAACAGCGTCCTGGAAGTTCTTGGGAAGCCTGAGCACCTGGGACCACGTCAACATTCGGGAAATTTCTCACATGGGCTGATCCTCCTCCTTTCCAACCCCTCCGTTTGCCCTCCTTCCTTTTCCCCGTCACGCGTTGGAGTTCGAAATGCAGCTGCAGTTCCTTTTGCACTCACGTGGACGTCAGTGGGCGAACACGACCAGTGCACGTGAAGGTTTTAGAGGATTATGGATTAGAACGCTTCTCCTCCCCCTCTGTTAAAACGGTTACTAAAGCAACACTTTGCCGACGTGATTTTTAGATTTAAAAGCTGGACCGGATGGCTTGGATTATCAAAATGACCTCACGCCCACTGGTGCTCTGCAGCCGCACCTTATTATACCGAGTGTTCATGATGCAAGGTGTTCCTTTACTGACCAAACAGAGCTCTGGCGCTGGCCAGATCCTCCTGGCATACTTCTACAGTTATTCAACTGCAGCTCTAATTGAATGACTATTATCTCACTATGGTGCTGAACCAGTCTCTGCCTGTGCTCAATGTTAAAAAGAAAAATAAGATTGAAATATTTCTGTGGGAATGCTATGTGGCAGTCTTTAAGTCAGCTGGACTGATTTTTTTCAATTTGATGACGGAACAGTAGAAGAATTACATGTTGTGCATCCTTTTTACTTTTGTTGTGAATCAGCTGGTGCCAGTCAGTTAAGCTTTCTGTTCAGTCCTTTAAAATGAGGGCTTTACCAAGCACCACAGGGCTAAAGGATCCTGGAGGATTCATTAAGGACAACATCATCGTTTGACACCGAGAAATGTTTTTCTAGCACCCCGACGTACACCTAAAGTCTGCTGTTCTGTATTTCTAGTTAAGTCACTAATACTTAGTGTATCTGTAATGACGTTGACGTTCCTTTTTTTTTTTAACAGCAGTACCTCGGTTCACAACCACCTCCGAACTCAATTTCGCTCCTAGCATTTTGGCTAGAAACATTTTTCCCAGTTCTCGTCGTCTGCTCGGTGCTCTGCACTTTTTTTAAACTTGTGAGAGCTGAGCATCTTGTTCATGCTGAATCTCCGCTTCGTTTATCTTTGTTTATACATATCCTGTACTGTAATCCTAGTTCAAAAAGTCCCCATAGGTCCTAAAATGATTGATGAGTTCACCAGTAGAGTAAGTGTTTTTTTTTTACTTTTCATTCTTACTAAATTACATGAGATTTTTCAACACTTTATTATAAAATAAGCTTTGTGTTAATGAGTTTGGCCTGCTCTGCTATAACTCTGTTAAACTCCCCAGTCTACGATACGTTTAAACTTATATTGTTTTGTGAAATAATAAATGAACTCTAATCATTCGAAATAAGACCCAGAAGAGGATCAGAGGCAGGTGTTGTTATGAGAAAAAGAACGATGATATCTTAAAGATGGTGATTAATAAAGATATGGATGATTTGGTGATTCCTGCGTTCCAAACATACATATTTCCACGACAAATTAAATCCGTACAGCAGCGTTTAGGTGTATCGATTCCTACCACTCTTACCCCAGGACTCCTTTAGACCTGTGGTGCCCATGCACCAACCCTATCAGAGCATGCATGCTGACCTGGGATTAAACGAATCTAATGAACAGAAGTGTGTAATCCCAGACCACATGTTCACTCTCAGATGTTCAGACGGTTCCAGTCAGTCAGTGTGTGTTAATGTGACGCAAATGCATTTACGCTTGCTCTTCTGTTACCTTTTACAGACAGAAGTATCCTTTTGTATTTATTTTCTCTGTGAAACTGTTATGTTGGACCTGTAATTGTTAAAGCTGAACACTTAAGTTAATGTAAATACAGCTGTTTTCTTATTTGTGTATGATTTATTGCATAGGAATTATAAATCAGATACGGATTGGCCTTATAATGCCACCAGTTCGTCAGTCATGTGAGTTGTTATTATTATTATTATTATTATTATTATTTGTAAAATAAGAGCTTTAGCCCAGGGAAGAATATTTTGTGCCCTGTGATGTTACACAATAGTTTTTATATGTCTGTAAAATGTTAAATTGTACATAAAGCATTAACATTAAGACTTTGAGACACATTCTTCAACCTTGGAATTATTGATTGTTTATATTCAGTATTTTGCTCTATTTTGCATAGACAACAATTCACGTTTCTCTTGTTACATGATAAAATACTGATGAAATATTGGGCTCTGTACAAAATTGGGGTTAAAATTAGGAGGGGGGTTGCTCTAGATTAAACTGGAAGACTCCTTGTGAGACTCTGTGCCTGGGAAAACATTTTGAATGGTGATGATTCCACATTTTTAGGTGATGTTTTACAAACGACATCCAGCAGGAGGGGTGTAACGATCCACTCTGGTCACGATCCGATTCGATTTAGTTACAATACCATGTGAGAAAATATATGGCTTTCTATTTGTGAAGTGTAAATCATTTAAAAGCATTTAAATCAATCCGCATTTTCTTTCAAAACAAACACATTAGTCCCCTGCAACAAAATGACATGACTAAAAACAAATGTTTAAAATTGTAAACAAATGTTCTACTGTTACTTTACATACCTAAAGTAACCACGAGAAAATTCATTTTCATCATATCTTAAGAATAACAATTTAAATTAAGGTATACTTTTCGTCTATAAAAATTCTAACAAATAGTCTTTAGTCCTTAAAAGAAATTAGGAGCGTTAAGTCACACTGCTCCAACAAATGTGCCATTGTATAAAGCCCCGCCCCCAATCCATGATGCACATAGTTCTCTCCGGGTTCGCTTTGGTTTTCTTTGTGTACTTTGTGTAATTTTCTCCCACATTCCAAAGACATTAGTTAGGTCAACTGGCCTCACTAAAGTGTCCCATCCTTTAATAAACTATATTTTCCCACTTTGATTTGCACATTTTCCCTTACACAACAAAAGACAACAATTCTAAAGTGACTATCAGTGCTGGAAAATGGATCAGCCCTCTTAACCGCTTAGTCTGCTTGGACACTTTTGTCCGTTCTTCTTTGCAGATTTGTTCTAAGATCAGTGATGAGCGGCAAGAGAATTACTTCGAATTCATCCTCAGATTTCCAACAAGGTTTTGCCGTGGCCACTCAATACCATTCATCTTCCTATCCTTAAGTCACTAGATTTCTTTCTTTATTTATTTTCTTCTTCATTTTTATTTAAATAAATGTTTAGGATCATTAATGTGATGGATGGACATTTTTTAAATTAAGATTATAAGCATACATGGCATATATATATATATACACAGTACTGAGCAAGTCTTAGGCCACCATTAGATTAGAAAGGGTATTGCTAAAACAATATTATAGTGACCATTTATCATTATTTATCTTTCTCTTTGTTCAAATACAACCAGAAATTACAGGAAATGTATATGCAGTATTAAAAACTGCTTTTATAGGTTATAGTGTAAGTATTTAGTGTGACTTTGTCTTTAAACTTGAGCAATAGCAGTAACTGGGAGCTCTGGGCAGTATCAGGATCAAACTGACCCTTCTACAGTCCATAGAAATTTGATCAGGTGATCTTTTTGGACGTGTAGCAGCCAAGAAACCCATTTTTTAGAAGTGGAACAGGGTAAAAAGCCTAAGATATGCAAAAGCTCACAGACATTTGAAAGAAGATCATCAGAATAGAGTATTGTAGAGCCACGAATCTAAGTGTCACATTTTTTAAACCAATCCTCAGAAATGTTATATATGGTCACTATATTATGATAAAGCAAAACAAATCTAAGGTGGCCTAAGACTTTTGCACAGTACTGTGTGTGTACGTATATATGTATATATATGTGTGTGTATATATATATATATGATTCACAGTTTATTATTGTATAAAAAACAGATCTAGCACTTTATCTTATCCCCTAAAGCTCAGAAAGCTTTTCCCCTAGTAATGTGAACCAGCATCATAAATATGGAGCAATCCAACCACGTCAGCATGTCTTTACCCAACAGCATGTGATGCAACATTCAGTAAATACACACTTGCTTGTAAATGCTGCATCATTTCACCAATGGAGGAAACCCGTTGTAAGAACGTTCTATCTATATTACAAGCATCTAACATAATATGATCCTCATTGTTCATTTTTATCCTCAATCTCTATACCAGCTTAAGAGTCTATCCTACGATAATACTGTCTTTATTTTAGGACAGCTGTCCCAACTGTATAGTGTATATTTTTATGGTTTTATTGTGGGCATCATGCTCAGCATCTGCGAGAACTGAATCTATACAGTCAATCATTAACAGGAACACAAGTGTCACCATATTTACACTGAATGGCTGAGAGGAGGAAGTCGAGCATTACTGAGCTTTCAGGTGTGACATTAAGGCTTCTTGTCAGATGAGGTAAAATGATTTTCCATTGTATTTATTCATACATTCTTATTCTTTGTATGATGATATTTTACAGGCACAACAGTATTGATCTAGAGCTAAATAAAGGGGTAGGATGTCACTAGTGGTAACGGTCGCTGTTGTTTCTGGTACAAAAGCTACACAAAAGAGTTGTGTTGTCTTGAAAAGCAGATATGACAATAAAACACACCTGCTGGTCTAAAGTGAGAAACTGTTTAAGCTGTTATTCGACTGTTTTTTAATTATGGATAAACCTATTATATATATTTAAATGCTGGATTTTAAAAAAATTATTTAAATCATGTCTTAATGTCATGAAAAACAATAGAGCGGGTCTGGAAATTTGCTGGAATTTAACAACTGAAAATCCAAACAGAACTCAATAGCATGATCAATAATACGAAACTCCTCATGGAGAGCAAATTATATGGCACCAGTAGATCAGCAAAGCCTGGCATAAAAGGAATCATGTAAACAGCGTGACCAGTTTAGACCAGCTAGAACCAGCATTTAAATTGTTCAAATCTTAGATGCTTTTTTAGCCCATAAACAGGTATTTGGTCAAATTTCATTTAGCTGATTTAATATTATGGTATGCAGATTAGCCCAAGATGGCAGTCCCTGGAAATTTGCAATAGATTATTAGCCTTAAGGTCATTTTATTGAAACGGTCTAACCTGTTAGCTATCTGGAATTTAGGTTTTGACTAATAGTGATTAAATCCCTGATAATTAGATATATAAAAATTACCTTGGTATTAGAGCATGTCTGGATGTGGCTTCCATAGTTATAGGTTGTGTCTGAAATGGTGCACTAATCACTATTCCCTAGCTAGTCACTAACTAGTATAGCACTATTAACCTCTAGGCCTTTGTTTATTACTACATGAGAGCAGATTCTTTTGCATAAACACACTAAACATCCAGTGTAACCATGTGACCTGGCACACAGGATAACAGCTTACTCTTACTGTTTCTTCTAAAAGTATAATGAATATCTTGCATTAAAGAGATTTCATTCTGATCATCACAACTTCACAATGGCACAATTATACACTGTGATGCAGCAAACAAGATTATTACTGAATTATTCAAACATGATAAATGCTTTTTGTTGAAGCTTAAATTGTTCACTGGTATGGTTGTGTAAATTGAAATTAATTAATTAAATTCAATTGTTAAACATGGGCAAGCAAAAATGCAACAAACTACTAATAATGTAATGATAGTTAAGGTTAACATTTAAAAGCAATACCAGCAATAAATCTAAACTAACATTGTTCATTAGATGCGAGATTTAGTGGCTAGCATTAACGTAAATGTTTGATAATTGTGTACTAAAATACACGCCTGTAGATCTACTTGAATAAATAGACCCTTTTAAAATTAGCTATTCATTAATGAGGGAATTTTTATTTGTATTTTTTTTCTTATGCAGATTTCTCTTATATAAAATTATTTATTGTTAAAAATTAATTGGTAATACATTTAAAATTAAAACTCTATTTAGTTTCCGCTTAGGTCAGACTTTTTTAATTGCTTGTTCCTCGGACGTCAATACTTAAGAATCTACTGAGGAGGGAGAAAAAAATTAATAAATAAATCTTTATTTATCAGCACTTTTCAATTTCTCGAGGACTATGTGGAATCAATACAAGGAGGGAGGAAAAAATAAAAATAAATGTTTATTTTAAAATAAAATTTATTTAACCTACAATTAAATTAAAGTGAATCTGGAAAAAAATAAAATGAACAGAAGAAAACCGTTGGTAAAATTTATTTTATTTTTTGCGGCGGATCAGAGGAAAACCAAAAAAAAAAATAATTTTTTTTTTTCCTCCTCCAATATGATCATCTGCGGATCCGCGAAACAAGCAATAAAAAAAGTCTGGCCTAAGCAACTTACTATACTATACTTGGGTATACACTATATAAGCAAGTTTGTGAATACCCAATGGGTATTAATATGGAGTTCCCCCCACAGTTGATGCTACAGCACTTTTCTTAAAGGACTTCCAAGAGATTTCGGAAGATGGTGCAATTAGACTGCCACAGTATCACTATATAGTGTATGTATGTATGTAGGCTCCATCTGTTCCCCTGGTGTTCAGTACTTGTTCTGTCGTCCATCTGTTTGTATATCCAGAGGACTACAGACCCACTGTCACTGCTTAGCGAGTCTCCCTTATTAGGCTACATTATTATATATATCTGTATTTTTAGTCAATTTTAAAAGCTAAAGTCCTAAGAATAATACTTAGCTCATATGTTTTGCTCACCTCTGAGCCATCTTCTTTCTTGACCACCTGCTGGGCTTTCATCACTTTGGTTGAAGCTATAGCTGTGCCCAGGGCCTGAGGATTAAAAGCAGGGAAAAAAGGTTTTAATATGAAACGATTCATATATTTTAAAGCATTTCAGCATTATCACAAACCCACCTCAGCCTTCAAGTCAGAGCGGATTCGGACCACACATCTCTTAACAGCCATCTGAAAGGTGAAGCTGATGACACCACGAATTTTCAGCAACGCCTCCTCACACAGGCTTCTCCGATTCTGAGGCACACAGATATTAAAATTATTACACTGGTACCTAATGCCATCATATTCTACTCCTGTCATGATAAGGCTTGAGTAAATGGAAGTGACGTAATGGGGGGTCTGACCAATGACATCGAGAGCAGGTTTATGAGAAGGAGGATGTAGGCAGGAGTACGACAGAGACTCACCGGGTCATCTAAGCCGTCGATCTGCAGTACCACGGTCTTGGCTCGCTTGTTGGTAGAGCCTAGGAAGAACTGAGCCTTACGGCGGCATGAGGCAGCTGCTTCTGCCTGTTCAGCCTCAGTGTTACTGGAGTTCTGGAGGATCTCATAGATTTCTGAAGCCAGCAGTTTTGTCTCGCCTGGGGATGTGCTCCTAGAAAATGAGCTTATTTAATATTATCTCACCACCACACTGATAAAACATATTTAACATGAACATTTCTATTGATCTTTCATTAAGTTTGGATACAGCTTCATTATAAAGTTGGGAGATGATCAGAAGATGACAGTACGGACGAATACATGAATACATTACGCATTAATAAATACATATACAGTCGATTCCGGTTAATAGGACCACCAGTTAATTGGACAAGCCGCTTATTCGGACCAAATCTTAAAGTACCGAAACAAATCTTATATATATATACACACACACGTGTAATTGTATACGCTTATTTGGACCAAAACTCCGCTTAATCGGACCAAAGAATGTTTACAGTATGTAATATCCGTGAATAAACTATTCGTCTCAAGCATAATTACCCGAGTTTCTCTCCCAGCCCTCTACTGACTCCTACAGATCTTTGCCTAACATTTCCATTTACTACAAAAAGGTAGCCACAGCAAAAGCGCGTCAGATCACACTAGATAAGTTCTGTAAACGTTGACTGGAATTTAGTAAGAACTTGTTTTACAGTATTATGCTTCGCATGCTGAGTACCTATACATTGTGTTGTAGATCGTTTTGAAAAACTTGTTTGCAAAT
>JAUZSU010151924.1:0-14514 GCA_034780255.1 Parotocinclus maculicauda
AATTTTTTATTTTTTATTTTTTTAAAGCTTTTAAAGAAGCTTTTTTTTAAAGCTTCTTTAAAGCTCAATCAAATGCTGCACATAACTCTAATAAAAAGAAACACATCTGTATATCTGAGGACATTAATGAATCATTAAGTAACCTAATTAATGCTGTTTCAGTACTCTGATGGAGCCTGAATCTTGACTAAAATGTTTCATAAAAGCTGTTACAGCAGAGGTAGCTACATGGCTACTGGTAAAAATCTTTTTTTACAAATCTTTTAGCAGAAAGGTAAAACTTGAAATTGAAAAACTGCTCAGTGGCCGTGTTGCTACTAAACCCATGTTTTACTTAGAGTGACCTTTTGTATTAATGTCATCATTAAACGTATTTGGTTCTGTTAATGTTTTTTTTTTTTAACAAACTTTTGACTGATGAATAAATAAACATATATACCAGTCCACCCCTTCAATTGATTTTGTTTTATTTTTATAATTCCTGTTATTCTTCAGTTATTTTTACATTCAAAATACTACACATGTAAATCTAAATGGGGCGGCCCCACTGGCATCTGCCCACTTCGCACACCTGTGCAACAAAAAACACACTTCTGTCAATTAACAAAAATGCCAAAATTATGCTTGCATACAATAGTCTTATAGACACTTAATGCTCCCATGTATTGCATTATTACGTCTGTGGTACCTTTATGTTTGGAAGGAGACTTCAGTACCTTCTGATCAATAACCACTGATCAGACCAATGACATGTTATGAGGTGTCTGGAAAGTTGCTGTTTTCATATCTATTTGATACTTATCCCTCTGTTTTTGTTGTGTGTAGCTGGACTGTACCACTCAGTGCATGTCCATCGATCTCAGATAAGAAGGGAAAGTTCGGGGCTGCATCAGGACTCAGGCGCATTAGGGGAATATGATTTCAACTTGGATGAAGAGCTGGAGCTGGACCAAGAGGCAATGGAGGCCATGTTTACTCACGAGCTAGTCTCTGACTCGGACATCCTGGGAATGTGGATCCCGGAGGTACTGGACTGGCCAACATGGGTGTGTTTGCCTGTAGCCTGTGGCTGCTACAAGTTTCTTAATCGCTATTAAGCCAGCTACCTAACAGCTTATTTTTACTATTTTTACTATTGGCTAATGTGACTAGCTAGTAAACATGAAGTAAACAGGAATGTTATTAGTCTCGTAAAACATCTCTATTAATGAGGAGACAATAGCGTCAGTAGATTGGGACAAAAAAAAAAAAAACAGCATATAATTTGATGCTGGCTTCTGATTGCAAGGCTCAACAGTAGGATTTTGTAACCTGGTGCTCCTGACAGTCAGAAAGGTCTGTAAGATGTATATTAATTTGGATTTAGACATGTTTTCTCTTTTTTGCCCATCAGTCATTATTTTGGAAAACCTTCAAACATTTTTTATGTCGTTTCGTGTATCTTGTTTAGTTTGTTCAAATAGTCAGTTTTAAACTGGTTTTTGACCAATTTTTGGCCTTTGAATCATGCACTAAGTGGTCATTTTATTAGAAAAACCTGTCCTTTCACCATTGGAGCTTCCCAATTGAATTAGAGATTTCACCTTAGCAAAAAAACAACAGCAAGTAGGGTCAGTTTAGGATGTCAAGAACAGTGTCAATGACCTGTTAAGTTTGCCATGAAAACAGAAAGGCAAGACTCCAGTAAGCAAAAGGGAACAAACATTGGATCACTGAGCAGTGGAAAAACATTACCTGGTCAAATGACTCCAGATTTCTGTTCACCTTTCTTAAGGGACAGAATTTAATGCAAGCAGCATGAATTGAACACTTTCATCCCACGTCAGCATTTCAGGTTGGTTTTGGTTCCTTGCTTACATGGCCTTCACTGTCTCCTGATCTTTTCCTATAGACCATCTTTTGGAACAGATAGAATGGACTGTTCAGAGCATATCAGCAGCTTAACTAACTTGAGACTAACTTGTGCCAACTGCAAGAAGTTATCCTTATCGATGAGTCAGTGTTCTTGCAGAGCAATTTCAACACCCAGTGCAGCTAGAAGGCCAAAGCAGAACCAAAATGTTTCTTTAATAAACTGACCATTCAGGGCACATCATCTCCCTGGCAAAGACTGATTTTTCCATCTGTAAAACCTAGCAAGAATTGACATAAATTTAGAGACTCTAGACTCCTGTTCATGCCTTGATTATTGCAAAATTTAGCATCTATATTCTGAGTCACTCACTGACACCAGTAAAAGTGCAAGGCAGATTGTTTGGCATAATAGTTCCCAAACTTTTAAAATCACTTTTACAGAACATTCATATCTTCACAACATTTAAAATTTGTCCCAGTCCCATCTTGCTTATTGTTTTGTCATTTGCAAAATCTCAGTCATTATGCTGACCACTGTATGTATCCTCAATTTCCTGATCAAATTAACCAGGACATCAGTTGATTGAAATCAATGAATTATCTTCATGGTACATGGTAGGAATTTGTGGCCATGTTAACGTAAGTCATGTGTCCTCTTTAGTTTTTTTTTTTATTATCTAGGATGTTTAAATGTTTTTGTCTGTCTGAATTTGATAGCATGTCTGTGAGTCAGAAGAACACGAGGAAGTGGTGGTGTGTGAGTTGTGCGAGATGAACGTGTCAAGTTTCAACATGCACATGAAGAAGTGCCACCCTGGGTGTGGACGGAGTGCTAACCGACAGGGTTATCGCAGCAATGGCTCCTATGTGGACGGTTGGTTTGGGGGCGAATGTGGAAGTGGAAATCCCTATTATCTGCTTTGTAGCAATTGCAGAGATAAGTACCTGAACATAAGGAGCAAGGCCAAGGGCTGCTTGCCAGAGAAGTTAGTGTGCTTGTGTATTTATTCTTTTAGTGTGGGTATTTAATACGTTTGCACAAATACATCAGGGATTTTCTTTCCTTCCAGATACAAGGGTCAAGCCCCGGATCTTCTGGGAAAGCAAGACAGCATCAATGAGGGTATTACTTTCTTATAACTACATTGTTGGATACAGCCATGTAAACATTTTGTGATTGAATAATAAGCGTCTGTGTGATGTCTATTTATGTATCACAGAAGATTGGGACATGTTGGATGTTGATGATTCTGAAAGACTGACAGGGGAGGAGGAGTTTGAACTGCTTTCAGTATCATTAGGACTCAGTGAACACAAACTTGTCCCTGAGGCTGTTCACTTTCCAGACACAGACCCACTCGGAGCCTCAGTTGCCATGGTTACTGCTACCAACAGCATGGAAGAAACCCTGTTGCAGATAGGCAAGTCAGGATCGCTGTTATATTTGTGATATACTGAGAAGTTTTTGTCTGTTCCAAAGGGACTATTTACATGAGGCTCAGTTGGGGTTGAATATTATTAGTATTAGTCAGGTTTCAGACTCATTATTGTTATGATTTGTGGTAGGACCCAAGAATGGGGGAGTGACGGAATCCTACAACGTGTAATAATAATGGGGAAATAATAAAGAAAAACCAAAAGGAAGAAATGGGACCGGGACCAACGTGCGATCCTATCGCGAGGGGGCGCCTAAGTGCCAATGGGGCAGGCGTGCAGAGAGCACGATATGGGACGTCTCCCAAGTGGTGAGGCATGGAGGTAGTCCGAACGCCAGAGGGCGAGGGTGAACTCGGACGCGTATATAGCGCGAGTAAGCCAAGCTGGGGCGTGTCCGATTCACGGCAAGCAGCCGGCTGGAGTAAGGTTTGATAGGTGCCGATGACGGAAGAGTATGAGTACAGAACGGGAGATCCTTAAAGTGCCCCTAAAACACTAAATACCTCGGGGGTTCCTCCCGTACGCGTCCGTCAGCACTAAAAGCCCCGGGACGTAACCAACTAACCCTAAAGGTGCGCGCCGGTGCCAGACGACCTGGCAACGAACAGCGCTAGAACCCGCACCTTAATAGCAAGAAAAGCATCTGTTCGTAATCAGGTCGTAAATTGGTCACTGGATATAAGCCACATCACCGATAGCTCTATAATGGCCGAACGCTCTGGGGTGTAAGGTAGGAACCCTACCTACTTTTTCTCCCCATATCAGTACAAGTTGCGACCATATGGAAAATGCAAAAAAAAAAATGCAGTGTTTCTTACACTTACTTTGACTTTTATTTAATTGCAGACAGTATGAACCTGAGATATTTCATGTATTTCTGTGGTCAACTTGTTGCATTTCAGACCTGCAACACATTGAAAAAAAGTTGAGATGGGGCCATTTAGAGCTAGTGAACAGGTGATGTGAACAGATGATTGTAATCATGATTTGGTACAAAAGCAGCATCCAGGAAAGGTGGAGTCTCTGAGGAGGAAAGCTGAATATATCTGTCTCTCCAGTGCATATTATCATTAAACAATTTAAGGAATCAGGAGGAATTTTAGTGTGTAAAGGGAAAGGGCCTAACCTGAAGATTTGTGATCTTGGATCCCTTAGATAGCACTGCATCAAGAACCGACATTCAACAAAAGCTATACAGTGGAAAAAATGTATCAAGCTCTATAATATGTTATATTTACAACTACCACTTAAAACTTTACTGTGCAAAAAAAAACCTCATGTTAATCATGTCCAGGTCTGCCATGCTTTGCCATGTTAATCATGTCCAGGTTGTGTCAGTGCACTTGGCAAAGGTCATTTTCAGTTTTGTGGCGACAGCATAAGCACAGAAAAGTTTGTTTGTTGATAAACTGGAGATCCTCTGCTCACCTTTGCCCCAAAAAACCTTTCGTGGATGTTGCTTTTGTGCCAAATCATGGTTATAATGGCTTGTTGACATCATCTATTCAAAATCACCTCATTACTAGCCTTAATTTTCCCCCTTTCAACTTTTTTTTTTGTTGCTGGCATGGCTGTTAATTAACAAATAAAATTAAGTTGACCAGGCAAAATGTACTGAGCTTATACTATCTGCAGTTATGTAAAATTGAATGTAAGGAGCAATGCGTTTTTGTTTTTTGTTTTTTTAATATTTGCATTTTCCATACTGTCCCAGCTTTTTATGTTTTGGTACATTTTGTGGTTTTTGCTGCTGCACCAAATCGTGCTGAATTGGCTTAAATTTTTACTGCTGCTAATCTACTTGTCTGTTTTTGCTAAAAACTATATGTATATATGTTACTAGGCTTTTGAAGAATGAATCTGTGCTATCTCTGTAGTGATACATGCACATGTCAGACTTCCATCCCCAGTTTCAATTCCTTGACTTTTACCAATATTAAATGTATGGTTATTAACTTTTTTGCAGGGGGAAAAAGTTACTTTGACATATATTCTCTAATATGTAGACGATATGGCAACTTATTAGTGCATATAGGCAAGTTTATTATACATGCTCTCTTAAATAGATTATATTTTCTGAACCTGTAAACGGAGTAAAACTGAAATCAGTTTCCTGACAAACACAGTGGTGCAGATTTATTTGGGGATTTGATTTCTGTATGTAAATTGTCTGTGTTATTGCAGGCTGTCAGAGCTCAGTGGATAAAAGCTCCTCTGGTCGCATGTCGTTGGGGGAGCAGGCAGCAGGGCTGCAGAGTTCTGCTGATCGTATGGTGGCTTTAAGGAGAGTTGTACTAGCCACTCAAGTTCTTCTGGCCAGAACAATGGTTATGAGAGCACTGTCTCTGCTCTCAGTCAGGTGATTTTTCTGTTGTGCCTGTTAACCTGTATCTCTTCTGTATGTAATGAAGTATGCATTGTCTATGCATGTCTATGTGCAAATGTTTCTCCATGTGTCTCAGTGGTTCCAGCTGCAGTCTTGCTGCTGGACTTGAGTCTCTGGGACTTACAGATATTAGGACTCTGGTACGTTTGATGTGTCTGGCAGCATCTGGTCGAGCAGGTCTCTCAACTGGTCATGTCTCAGGTCCTGGAGCTTTAGAACGGCCAGGTGTAAGCAGCAAGAATACCAAACCTATCTCTTGTCTGGCTTATCTCAGCACGGCTGTGGGCTGTCTTGCCTCCAATAGTCCCAGTGCTGCCAAGTTGCTTGTCCAGCTGTGCACCAAGGTGAATAGGCTCTTAGAGGCATATCTTTTGAATGTGTATATCAAGGTACAAGCATGACTCTTTTTTTTTTTCAGATAATTTCAGATTCTCACTATTTTTCCAAAATGCTACTTTTACTTTAGAACCTAATTTCAGCAGCCACAGGTATGAACCTGACCACAGTGGATGATCCCATGCAGAGGAAATTCCTTCCTAGTTTTCTGCGAGGTGTCTCAGAAGAGAACAAGCTGGTGACATCACCCAACTTTGTAGTGACCCAGGCGCTAGTAGTTCTTTTAGCAGACAAGGGAGCAAGACTGAGATCTAGCTATGACAAGACTGAAATGGAGAAGAAAGGTTGGTTTCACACACCACAGACTGAAAACAATAACCAAACAAAATGCTCAAATTGCACCAATTTGTTAGATAGCCTTAAAAAAACTGCTTGATTATGATTTTGGCATTCAACACACAATAGTAAAATTTACTCGTTAGTTTATCGAAACTCTCTAGTTTGTCTGACTTGATAACTAACTGTACTTATACTGAGAACAGGACAAATTATATTAAATATACCTAGAAAATATATTTCTCTGTGTTAATGTTGTCAGTGTTTCTTGTTGTAAGTGTATCTGAATAACTTAAGCAAAATGTTCTCTGTGATCTTACATTGTTCCTTCTAGTGCGTGACCATCATATCAGGTGTTAATAGTGCAGATTACATACCAATAGGAATTCCAGTGAGTGAGTGAGTGAGCGAGCGAGATAGTGGGAGCGAGAGAAGATTTTACCCCTCTGAAATAAACAGAAAATCCATTTGACTCAGTCTGCCATGTTATTCTTCTATATAGATTGTAAAAATATGTTCGAGTCAGGGATAGGGCTTTGAAATGGTTTTATTTGTATCTCTCAGGTATGCAACATTGTGCTACTGTAGGCAAACCCTGTTGTATTTACATTAACATTTACATTTATGGCATTTATCAGACGCCCTTATCCAGAGCGACTTACAACTGATATATTCTTTCAATCCAAGCTGTTATGGGTTAAGAGCCTTGCTTAAGGACCCAACTGTGGCAGCTTGGCAGAGGTGGGATTTGAAACCAGGACCTTCAGGTCCAGAGTCCAGTGCATTAACCGCTAGGCTACCACAGATCATTAGTATTAAATAATCTAATAATTTAATAATAATAATAATAATTAATAAATAATGTAATACAAATATTTAGTAATTGTAATAATCATCAAAATTAATATTGTCATACTGATACACATTAATATTGTATTAAGCAAGTATAGAAAACAAATTAAATAAATACATTAGACAGATCACCTCTCAGAAGTCTTAAAGAGGAATTAAAGAATTGTAGAAGCCAAAAAAAAAGTTTTTAAAAATTTGGAAAAAATGTGAAGAATTAATTAATTTGGAATTTTTAAACATTTTATATTTAACTGTGTCCTCAAAAGGTTTAAATAAAAATGTACTTATAGTATAATTCCTTGTATTTTTTAGTTGTGTCCCAAATAGCATGCACTATTTTAAGCTTTTAGTTGTAGCCATTGGCTGTTAGGGGTACACTCAGACTCACTCTGACAGCTGGCTCTGGGCAGCTTCAGAGAGGTTGCGAGGCATGGGGTTATTTCCTGTCTGTATGGAGGCATTGGGGCCAGCCAGTAGCCTGTACAGTGCGTTATCCACCAGCAGGAGGGCTGTAGCTGCCGTGTGGTAACCCTGATTGTTGAAGTAGCCGGTGATTTCAGCAAACTTGTTGGTTCGTCCTCGAAAAGCAGCACCAACCACACAGTGCTCATTGAATGCTCCTCCCTCCATTCGTAAGTTGGACAGCACATACTCTGAGAAGTCTGAGAACAAAACACAATATATTAAGAGCAGGGGAGACTGGGAGATTTTTTTTTAAACAGATGAAGCACATATGTTTCCACTGTATGTACACAGGTGCTCTTCAGATTGTGATGAATCAGTCATATTATATATAATAAAATATTAAAAATTTCTAATTGGAATCAGATAAAACAAGCGCCAGGGTTCCATTTGTTACGTTAGGTTTACGAAATGTGGGCAGAAAAAATGTGAATTAAGTTTCCATCCACTACAGTTATGTGAAGAAAGATGTAGAATAACATAATAAGCAAAATAATCTTTACAGGTTTTTCCTTTTACAGATGACTGAGCTATTTTGTTTTTGTTTTTCACTTTCAATACATTAATCAATAAATTACATGTGATATTCTATACTTTATTATAAATTAGGCTTTGTGTTAATGATTTTGCCCAACTAGTTTAAGGTTAATATAAGTGTTTTAAGCATGTCTAAGGTAGGCTAAGCTATGATAATTACATCTACATCTCCACATCACAAATCTGGGAGAATAATTTACAATAAAAATTGTATTATTTAAAATGGCAAATAAAATACACATTTGCAATGAAACTTGCAAAATCACCAGTGTATCAAATACTAAATTTCCCCACTAAAATTCTATATATTAAATATTTTATTTAATTATATATATATATAAATATAAATAACTGTCTCCCACAGCCCTCTTACTGGTGCAACAGCCCGCGGGTTGCCCTGCTGAAGGAGAAAGAGGAGGAGGAGGATACAGAGAAAGCTCTCAAGGGAGAGTTTATCGAAGAGGAACCAAATGGATTGGTCTCAGGGATCAAGATCAAGCACCTAGCAAAGGTACAATGAGACATGAAGTGTGCCGTAACCAGCTTACAAAGTCTTATTTTTAAGGCAGATGATGTTGTTTGTACGTGCTAAACAAGGTCAGGGTGACCTGTTTGTTGTTGTTTTCCTTTTTACCAGCCTTCTTTTATTTCTGTAATAACACTAAGTCAAGCAAGTTAATCTGTTTGTTTTTCGTCCCTTAGGTTTTTAAAGTGGGCAATAAGACCAAAGAGGCAGTAAAGGATCTCACATTAAACATGTTCGAAGGGCAAATCACTGTGCTGTTAGGACACAATGGTGCTGGCAAGACCACCACACTGTCAATGCTAACTGGTATGATTGCTTAATTGTGGATTCAGCCGATGGAACCCCTTTTGTCATCATTATTCATGTTCTAGTTATGTACAGATGTCTGATTTCCTACCATTCTTTATGCTTATTTTTACCTGCAGGCTTGTTTCCTCCCAGTAGTGGGCGAGCATATATTAATGGCTATGATATATGCCAAGACATGGTCCTGGTCCGTCGTAGTCTAGGCCTGTGCCCACAGCATGACGTGCTTTTTGATAACCTGACAGTTCGAGAGCACCTTCTGTTCTATGCACAGGTAGTGTTCAAACTTTTCATAACATCATTTCCCTGTCATCAGTCTGTCATTAGTACGTGAGTAATAATGATAGGAATACTTCTTGTTGAAATATTTACAGCAAATGTTGAAGTGCCAGTGCAAAATATTTACCAGCATCAATCAGTCAGACATATAGAAGTCTCACCTTAATTTGAAATACATTTTTAATTAGATTTTTTAATATATTGAAACATATAATACGTGTCTTGTAAACATAGGGACATTGCATAGCACTGCTCGACTTTTGATGTTAGTATACGTACTGTACTGCACTCGAATTAACATTTTACAAAACAAACTATATAAGATATCTCCTGTTATCAGTGTTAAGCACAACTGTGACTTTTTAACAAGACAAGACTAGACATTATAACCAGATGCCGAATTGGTCATACTGCCCTTACCCACCGACACCTCCTGGCTGGTGATCAATCTCCAAACTGTTATTTTTGTGCTGCTTCCCTTACATTAAAACATGTTTTATTAGAATGTTCAAAACTTTTAGCCATCAGAAGTGCTATTTATAGAGTAGTGAACATTGTTGTTTAAAAAATTGCACCAGATAAAATGATAAACTCTTGGTCTAAAACAAATGATCTGAAAAAATAATTATGTACAGTTTTTTTTTTTTTAAATATTTATGGATGCCAAAAAATAGCCAAGATGTTTCTGATATGTCAGCAATAATCCCAAACAAACTAACCAACTTGCTAAATGTATTGTTTATTTATGTATGCTGCCCAATAGATGGGGGTACAGGGATTTAATCAACTTATTATCAATTTTAAACTAGAATAACCCAAATTAGTTGGTGACATCATCAGTCTCCTTTATTGTCTATTGTGCTATTTAACAAATGCATAAACTATTCAGAAGCTAAATGTAAAGGTTGATTTTCATTATTTTTCTTTATTTACCATTTTTAAATTATTAAATTAAATTGTGTTTTTCCTATTTAGTAATTTGACATTTGCTATTTTATGTATTCTGTTTGTCCTGAAAAGTTCCACTACTCTGTGAATCACACACTACTGCACTAAACAGTGACGCCGTTTTAGTGCTATTGTTTTTTAATGCAGTGGAAAAGGAAAATAGAATGAATATTCCTTAGCTAAAGTACAGAGGAGTTATTCCTTACTCAGAGTTCAAGTAATTGTTGCTTTCTCTGAAAGACCATCATTATTAAAATGCATTTTATTTCAAATTGTAGTAAAACAGTTAAAGTTATGTTAGAGCTAGGGTGTTCTTCTGAATAAAGATTGACGTATTGGGAACAGTACAGGCTCAGTATAGGAACTGAATAGAAAGGCTTCAGTAAACATGAACAGGCATTCTGTTCAAATGGATACTCCTAATGCATTTCCTTATTCTTATGCTTCCTGACTATCTTCACAGTTGAAGGGCTACCTTCGAGATCTGATTCCAGAAGAGGTGGACCGCATTATCCGTATCCTGAACCTGGAGGACAAGAGGAACTCTCGGTCAAAGACACTTTCTGGAGGAATGAAGCGCAAGCTCTCCATTGGAATAGCTCTGATTGGAGATTCAAAGGTCAGGAGTTATTTTCAGAACTAACTCCTGATAAGTATCTGTCATGTGATTGCTAGTGTTTTTGGCTCATTGAGATCAGGTGGCTGCAGATGATCAGTGTGGAGCTGATAATGTATTTACTATTATTGGGACTGCTTCTTTATGTGTTTTGGTTTCCTGATCCATACTGCATTTGGTAAGCATTCTTGTAAGCCAGACTTTGTCAAGGTCATTCGGTAGGTTAACAACATTGAGTAATAAAAGCAAAGCAAAATGATCACAATAAGAGAATAGGGCTGATCTTAACACATGTGAGACTGTAAGTATTTTTTGGACGATACATGCATCACATTTACACACATTAAAACAATATAGACATTTTTGTGTTTTAAATATTTCTACAAAATTCATTACTTTAGTAGTACAGAAAATTGTACACACAGTTGAATGACCACACACTCTACTAAACAGTCAATGTTTAGCACTTTCGTCCAGGTTGACATGTTTCTGTTCACCCCCACAAATATGTCACTTGCTACTCATTCCCCGGTAATTGAGTTTGCATCTCATTTGTGTAATTGAGCAACTTTCTTTGACTTTTCATTTGCTTTTCTGATGATCTTTTTTTAACAAAGTATAATCAAATGCTTCTTTTTTATTGATTCATATTCATTTTAAAATATCCCCTAATTTTTGTTAGTAGTGTATCTAATCAGCCAATCAGAAACTCATTGCATTTAGGCATGTCTTCATGATCAAGGTGAACAGCTGATCTTTAAAATGAGCATCAGAATTGGGAAGGTGAATGAAGGGACTTTGAACGTGGCATTGTCATCTGAATATTTTAGAACCTGGTGATCTACTGGTATTTTCATCACAATAATATCTAGGGTTTATAGACATTGGTCCAAAAAAGAGAAAATATCCTCCACATTTTGGCTGAAAATGCCTTGTTGATGCCACAGGTTGGAGGAGAATGACCAGACTGGTTTAAGCTGATAGAAAGGCAACAGTAACTCAAATGACCACTTGTTACACCTGAGATATGCAAAACAGTGTATCTGAACATGCAACACCTCAAACCTTGAAGCAGATGGGATACAGCAACAGACGACCACACCATGTGCCTCTCCTGTCAGCCAAGGACTTGCAACTAAGGCTACAAATTTGCGTACTCTCACCAAAATCGGACAAAAGATGATTGGAGAAACGTTGTTTGGTCTGATGAGTCTTAGTTTATGCTTCAACCGAAGGGTCAGAATTTTCATCAAAAACGTGGCCATATGGATCCATTGTACCTTGTATTAGAAATTGTGTCGGCGATGTTTCCTTGGCACACTTTAAGCACCTCAATACCAACTAAGCTTTGTATAAATTTAACAGTTTTCCTGAGAGTTGTTGCTGACTTTCTGATGAATGTTTCCAACACCTTGTTGAATTTATGCCACAAAGAATGAATACATTCTGAAGGCAAAGCTAGTACCTTTTCTTAGATCTTCTGCTTAGTGCCCCTGAGGAAAAAGCAAGGTATGGTTAGCACTGCTTATTTAAATAGTACAAGAAAACGCACTTCTGTTAACACTAAAGCAAATCTTTTTAGTTATTCTCTCCAGCAGTGTGTGTATTTTGTACAGTTTTTGTGTTGTATTGTAGATGATTTCTACATTGCAGTTGTTAACAGTAGTTGTTGACTGTTATCATGTAGGTAGTGATGTTAGATGAGCCAACGTCAGGCATGGACCCATCAGCCAGACGAGCCACGTGGGATCTCCTTCAGGGGGAGAAACGGGGCCGCACCATCCTGCTTACCACACACTTTATGGATGAAGCAGACCTCCTGGGAGACCGTATTGCCATCATGGCTGGTGGGGAACTCCAGTGCTGTGGTTCACCTCTGTTCCTCAAGAACAAATATGGTAGGTAGATACTTAGCAGAAACACCATTCACACATCAGCAGAGAATGTGAACGTTTTTCAAAATCCTTATCATTACTTCTACAGGAATGTGCTGTTTAAAGTCCATCTGATCAACAGGCATTTGCTTAAAAATGCTTCTAAGTTATAATAGGAAATAAAAATCAGTTTTTAATCCCCTGATGTAATGGCTGTAAAACAGACTCAAAAGGGAAGTGACACTGTACAATGCTGCCCACTGTGATGTCGGTGTACAGTAGTGTACTGAATATTTCATTACATCATTCGAACAGATTGCTATGTTAATGGATTATTTATGCGGTTACGTCGCCTGATATAGTAACATATTATTATTGTTTAGAGCAGTGTGTTTTGCTTCTGTCGTTCAATATGTATACTGTATGTACTCGCTGGCTCACTAATTCACAGTTAGACTGGAGACTAACTCTAACTCAGATGATGTGTTCTTTGTGCAAGTTGTTGTGTGTGACTTTATCTCGACTTATTTGTAACAAGTTATAAATTTACAATTGTAATTGTTCGTGCCTGTCCTATTGTATGTAGTACTCTCAACCACTCTCTCTCAACCACAATTATATAAATTGGTCCATGGTGACTTGATGAGTTTCTTTTTCATCGTCTTTATTGTGCAGTAATACTGCAAGGTTCCTACAAACTAAAGTACCAGGTACATGCATGTAATGCCATAGTCTTCAGTGTTACTGCTTTACAGTAACCATAACAGAGAATATATGTAACAGTACAGTATTTTCTGTAAGTGTAGTGAACATCCATGTATTAAAATGGATTTAGCATGTGCATAACAGTTTAGGGTTTTGCTTAGGTGGCATTAGGGCACTCGTGTTTTTTCAGAACAGTATTACAGAACTTACTGTTGCCTAAAATGACTGTGTGATTATATTCACGTCTGACCAAGGTCTTGTTTCACAGAACGTAATTTGGTTAATATAAAATGGTGCATACCTGTACAAGGTCTATTGCCTTGACATGCTATTGCTACTGGGCATTGAATTAGGATGATACACTGAAACTGTTTCTAACTGGTTTGTTTGTGGCCTTCAGGTGCTGGCTACCACATGGTGATAGTGAAAGATGCATTGTGTAATGTGTCTGAGATCAGCCGCCTGGTCCTCATGTACGTGCCCAATGCCACCCTGGAGAGCAGTGCTGGGGCTGAACTGTCCTACATCCTGCCAAAAGAGAGCACCAGCCGGTAGGTCAAATTTCTGAGAGTAAGAAAAGTAAATTTACCTTTAGTTAAAAAAAGACCAAAACAATATGAAACATATCAGAGCTTCATGACAGCATGCTACCTGCAATGCTGAACAAATACTGAATTTAATGTGAACTTTGTGTATGCATGCATGTTTGTAATAAAACATAATGTGTGCTGTAGTATGGATGTTCTTAACTTCAGTTCTAGACATGCTATGTGCTGGTATTGACATTGGATTTTACCAACTAACCAACCAACCACACAAAACAGCAAAAAACGGCTTTTAATAAAAGCTGCTGCTTTAGGGCTACAGGAAGCAAACAGCTACAATGGGTTGTAGTAAATGGGATGTATCATCATCAAACATATTTATTTATGTCATTAGCAGTGTTAAATTTCGTTGACGGTCTATTTTTGTCAAAGTTTTCTTCAACGAACCTTTTCTTCATGACAAAAACTAAACGATAACTAAACAAAAACTACTTACAACGATTAAAACTATGACG
>JAUZSU010151935.1:0-14513 GCA_034780255.1 Parotocinclus maculicauda
TTATTAGGACCAAAACGATCTGGTCCGTTGTGGTCCGATTAACCAGAATCGACTGTACCACTTTAAACTTTATTGTGCAAAAAGAAGCCTTATGTTAATCATGTCCAAAAGTGGCATCAACCTCTCTGGCCAGCTGGTGCCCACCAGGCAACACTGGGTGCAAGGGCATGAACAACCCTAGATGCAGGGCCAATCCATCATAGGGCACACACACACAGTCACACACAGACTCTGCATTTCTTGGATGCTGCTTTTATACCAAAACCTGCTGATATCACGTGTTTGAAATCTCACCATTATTTAGTGTAATAAATAATGTAAGGAACACTGCAGTTTTCAATTTGCATGTTCCATACTGACAAAGGTTTTGTTTTAATTTGGAGTTGTACATTCTTACACACACTTTATGAATTTCCATTACATAATTCTCATGTTTGAACCAAGCGGTTTTTAACAGGAACTCCAGGAAGTATTGGACTACAAAGTGATTGTTTATTGACATTTGTGAACAGTGCTTTGCTTTTTACAAAGCTCAGCCTGAGAAAGAAGCCGCAAGCCATTTACAGAATAGAGAACTAGCTGAGACGGAGACCTGATGGACACGGCAGAACAGTATGTTATCAAGGTGATGCAAAAGCCAGACCCTTTTCACACCTCCTGATACAGAGATGGTTTGTACTGAGGTGCTTTAAGGCATTTCCTGAACGTCTCTTCTCAGCTTTACAGGGACTTTGGAAAATCAAAGAGAAGGCCTCAACAACTGACAAAAAGAAATTGCATTCTTATTATTTTAAACTGAAATATGCATAGCGTGACGTTCGTACAACCGAGTCTCGTTGTACACGTACAATGGCAATACAAATAAGAGTAGTAACAGTATTATGAGAGTAAAAAAGATCTCACTACATACAATGCATTTCAAAATTGAGATTACACATACAGTATAGACAATTATATACAGGTTTCATATACAGTACATCCAATTATACAACGATAGAAATGCACTTTAATACCTTATGTACTGTAATGTGGGGGCACCATCTGCTTCTTTCCCTGCGACACACAGATATAATCGACACTGAAGCGCTGATAGGTATCCATGGAACACTCCAGACTCTGGGTGCCAGGAGACAAGTGCAACTTCAAAACACAACTGAAACTTCAACACACCAGTAGCAGGCTATGAACAGAAATGCTCAGTGGTTGAGCACTGGTAGACATTGCTGAATCTGTCTGGTTTGTGTAACACCTCTGGTGATTTGTGGTCAAATTGACGCCCAGTCTATAAAGGACTGACCCCCTGTCCAGAGATTGTTCCTGCCTTATGCCCTGTGCTGGCAGTCCCTCCTGCAATGCTAAACTGGATGAAGCCGATATGAAAAAGCATGTAAGGAAGTTGCATTTGGTCTGCTGGCACTAAAACGTTCGGGTCTGTTTGACATGTGGGACAGAACAGAAGTGCCCCTATGTTACATATAAGTTATACCCAGTGTTATGTGTAATAGGGATAAAATTGTTATACATTTTGTAATTTTCATATAGCATGATACTCTCATGATCCCATGATAATTTCCCCTGTACACAAGCTAGCATGAACTCATATCTTACTTTCTATCAGCATCATGTTTCGATTATACATACGGTGCAATAAGTGTAATTTCTCAGAATCGCAGACGCAAGTCAGAATGAGTAGGCGAAAAAACAAAAACAGGAACCTAAACCATTACGGGACAACCCTGAATCACATTCTTACATAACCACTGTCGTGTAATATTCAAAACAGGCAAATTCAAACAATCACAATCTCCAAAAACGTCACGTTAAAACACCTGCAAGGAAATTTCAATAAGCCTGCTATCGATCAAATGCTTACGGGCCAATGTAACTGTTATATTACATTAAATATACTGGATGTAATGGAATCTTCCTTTGGTCCTATTTGGAACCACAGACTTGCTGCTGGATATTAAAAAAAAAAACATATAACAAATAACTGAAACCTTTTAAGCTGTTTGCATCTTTAAACACACCTTTATCTCACCTGTGTGCTTTTCAGTTTAAAGCTATGATTAGTGATTTTAAATCAGACCACTATAATATGTTAAGAGGATTTGCGACTGGATTCATGAAAGTGGCCTAAGAAAAACAATCTTCTTAAATGTGTCTTTTAAAAATGTATTTGTATGAAAAAAGTTACAATTCAAATGACTTCTTAGGAATTATCTTGCTTTTAGATTATTTTTCGTAAGAACAGTTCTAAGAACAAGTGGAATTCTTAAAAGCATAATTCCAACGATATTAAAAATAAACTCTTAAGGAAATAATTTAGAAATTCTTAAGCTTCTTAAGAATTTAAGTTTTGAGAACTTGGGAACTTAAGTTTTGGATTTAAGAACATTCTTTAGAACCTCCCCAAGTTTACACTTAAGACTGCTTTCATGAATCTGCTTTGTTAGTATAATATTTTATATAATTAAAAGTAAAAATCTGGGGCCGTATTCATAAAGATTTTTAATGATTCAGGTTTCTCCTAGTGACAAAACTCTAAGAAAAATCTACGAATTGTGGGCGTTCCTCTCTTAAAGTTAGGAGTAGATCCTATTAAAGTTAGTCATAAAACATCACAACCTTAGGTGGATGACTTAGTTGTAGGGAGGAGAATTTTTAAGAGGCTTATTAGTTCTCACAACTGTGTAAAGACAACGAGGCCGATGAAACGTTCTCCAAACACTGAATAACAGTGAGTTCATCATCCACTACTGATTAAATCATGCAGGAATAATGTTTGATCACATCTATCTAGTGCAAAAATTCTGCAATGCCCGTATTTAATGCTGCATATGAACCGACCCCACCACTAAAACAGACACTACAGCAATGAAAGTAACTTAAAAGAGCAGTCACATTTTCCATTTTCTCCAGTTAATAGATTAAGGAGGGTTTTAAAACTACCAACATGGTCCATAAACTGTCATTAAAATAAAGATGTGTGTAATTAGTGTAAAACAGGCAGAAAAAGCCTGTGCCTGTTATTTCAAAGTAAAAGCTTATAGCAGGTTATATTTCCCTAATTAGGAATGTGTTTGTTTTTTGTGTGTATGTGTGGGTGGGGGTAATGCAACCAATCAGAGTCTTCACAGGAATGTAAAAGTTTTTGTCTTTGTTTTGCTCAGAGTTTCTCTCATATCGCTTCTGAATTGCTCTAAAGCTTAAACTGCCAGCTTGGATTTTTTTTCAAGCTAAGTTAGAAATTCTAAGAGGATTTTTAGAAGCTTTAGGAATACTGCCCCTGGTTTCTTTGACACACCCTGGGGTGTTTAGATGAGCAAAAAATGATGTTGAAAAACAGTGTTTTAGTCTTGCCTGTATGAACGTATGTCTTTTAAGGGTGCGACTTTAATCTGAGATTTTAATGTTGAGCTTCATAACAGCATCACATGGTTTGTTTGTTTTATCCCTAATTTTAATGGTCACTATCATCGGAGGGGGTTGGGGGGCCCAGTATGCAGAAAGAAGTACACCCTGGACAGGGCATCAGTCCATATCAGGACATAGCAGGGGTTCCTGTTGCAGCCCCAGGAGATGATCCCACCCTCTGGCTTCCCCTCACTGTACATTCATGCCTGTGTGACACCCGACCTGGCCAGAAGGCACCCCAAACCTCTAACATGTCATTGAACCCCACTGTGTTGGCTAGCATCTTCAACCACTGCACTACCTGTGCACCCAAAAACTAAGTTGCTGATGCTAAAATCATGACTGCACCTTATAGTTCGGATACGCCAGCTGTGTTTGTTGTCTGTATGTGTCATTACCCTCTGGCTCCTGCAAGCACAGGTGGTGGTGTGATGCGTTCCTGTGCCGATCTAGTGACAAGGTCGCCTGCTTTGTGATGGATCCAGAAGCTGTTCACATGTCTCTCGTAACAATCGCCGAATCAGACTGTAAAACTATGAGAGTAATCAGTCGACCGTGTATCCCGACTGACCCTTCCAGCCTTATTTGGGGTCGGGGTGCAGCAGAAGTCCAGGCCCTGAGAGTTAGAGGAGGCTTTTGCTTGATATTGCATACACAGCGTGCACGGTGCACAACGACTGCACGTGCACAGGTGAGCTCTTCATGCAAGAGTGGATAAGCATAATATACAGGCAGATAAGAACAGTTTGTCCACCCCTTTACTATGTGGTGAGTCAGGGACGCAGGGTCCTCACTCGAGCCCAAAAGTGCTGGTCTCCTCCACAGCAATGAGGAGCTTCTCATACAGCATAGTGTAGGATGGGTAAGGAGGAAGATCAAGACGGTTAAAGCATGTGTGAGCCCTGTAATAAAGCAAACATAAGAATTATATAAATCTTTACTCGCATTTTAAAGTATTGGTTTATCCATAAAGCAACGCAAGCTTGTGATTTCTTTGACCGACTCTTTCATACAGTCCACAACCGTAACAATTTAGGACAGCAGAGGCACAGTGGTTGAGGTTCTGAACCATTAATCAGTAATCTTGCCACTTTCGGGTAGATGTTGGATAAACTATTATCAGAGGTGGCAAAATTAAGTAACAGTATTACTAATCTTATAAAGCGGTAGAAGTAGTAGTATGGCTTATACTGTTAAAGTATACATTTCCTTAAAATTCCATGGATCTGTACATTTTATTGAGGGTAAAATATACAGATCCATGACATTGAAGGAATATAAGGGTTTGTACTATGACTACATGAATTATCTGCAAAATCATACAAATTACATCATCATCTTTGGCTAAACACAGCAAAAAATGTAAAAAATACACCAAAAATGTGGATAATTGTATACATTTGCCCATCACATATTCCCCAGACCATCCCCTCCCTGTTAAACACACTGTAAGATTCTGATTTGTGCTTCATTAGGTACCTGACTAGATCTGCCTTAATAATAATGAAAAATAAATACACAAATAAATAGATTCCTATAAACCTTAATTTGAGTATAAAGTATGAGCAAGCAAAACAATTAACTTAAAAAAAAGTTGGTAAGATTAGCAAGATTAACTTTTTTAATTGTTTGGCAGCACTAACAGTCCACGGCTTCACATCACTAAGGATGACAATGCCTCTCCTCACTGCCTCCATCAACCTGAGGATAAAGTCCATTCTGGCACGCAATACCTAACTAATCCTTTCCACTAAGGACACAAGAACTTACAGTGATTCTTCTTCTTGTACTCCTTATTCTATAATATTGAATATTTACACTACTAATTACCTGGGCAGAGACATGATCTTGCCCCACTTCTCGATGCAGAAGCGGCGCAGGCCGTTGCTCCCCCGCAGGGCAGTGAAGCCCTCGTACGGCACGCTGGATGTCCCTGTTACAAACTGTAGCAGTCGCAGCCTTTGTTCATTATTAAAGCGCTCCACTGCTCCCCAAAACCACCGGATCACTATGTGCCCATCGTGGTAACCTGTAGGTGACAGAATCCATAGAGGTTTAAAATGAACCTGTTTTCACTCAATGCTTTCTATGATTTGTGCTTAATGTCACCCCACCGCCTCTATATTCTGTGTTCGATCTCCAGTCGTTGAGGTCAATCTCGGCTGTCCCAGCGATGACCAGCTCCAGTTCTCTGGCATCAAACACGGACACCAATCGAGAATCCACAACCTGCGCACAAGCACTGTTCTGACTATGCAGGCTTTTGGAAAAACAGAACACTGAAATGACTGAAATGAGAGAGGAACGACAAGCGTGTAACACTATACCTCATAAAAGCCTCGGACCAGAGCCTGGGTTTGCTGAACCACTCCTCGTTCCACCCTCCACTTCACCATCCGATCGATGTACTCCTTCTTATTCTTCTCTGTCACCTGCACGTTGGCACCTCCTGATTTCAGTTCCCTCTCCGTTACCTGAAAATAGGTACACCTCGTTGTTCAGGTCCCGTTTTTCAGGTCCACATACCACACAGAAACATTTTGTAATTCTATAATTATTCTGTATCTATAAAATCTTCTTTCTACAATCTATACAAATTGTCCAGGCATAAGCATCTTGTGAGCACTGAAGTAGGATTAGAGGATAAGCTACTGTTTTCGATGAGGTGAGGAAATAAGGTGAATGTCTCTAATAAAATGGATATTGAGTAAGAACAGTGTTTTAATAACTCCAGCAGCACTGCTGGGTCATACCAGCATCACGGACACCAACACACTACCAAAACATCGCTGCAGTGCTGAGGACGATCTACCACCCAAAGACTGTAAAGCTGCTTTGAGGCAATCATCCATTGTAAAAAGCACTACAGAAATAAATTTGACACACAGGGCTAAAACCCAGACCTTTCATAACTTACCATCGCCCCCGAACAAAAGTGCAACCCCTGGGGCACTAGGGCAAACACCATCTTGGATTCTGTTTTATACAAGCCTTCCATCGCATTAACACATCCCATCCATTATGGTAACCACAACAGTGGAAACCCAGAATTTAAATGCCTCTTTGGAACGGTCCATTTGAATTTATTTTGCCTCCAATTTTTTAGAGAATGATCCACCACCCAAAGAGTGCATGATCTGTGCTAGTCTTGTGGGGGTCCTGACCATTACAGATCAGAGTAAAGGATGTTAGATAGATAATTGGATTCAGGTGACTTTATGTGGTGATTCTGATTAAGTTTAGGAGAATAAGCATGACCATAGTTTGATAATATAATAATAATCATTAAAAACAACAATAATAATAACAGGAAATTATTATTATTAAGATTATTACTATTAGTAATTATAGTTTACATGTTCTTCCCGTCTTCGCGTGAGTTTTCTCTGGGTATTCCAGTTTCCTCCCACATTCCAAAAAGGTGTGTAAGGTTAACTGATATTTCCAAAGTGCCCCTTAATGTGTAAGTTTGTGTGCCCTGTGATGGATTGTTGCCCTGTCTAGGGTTGTTCCTGCCTTGTCACTGTCACCCTAGGCCTGCTCAATTTGGGATTGGCCTTTTAAGAAAATATAATATTGTAAAGCTGCTTTGGGGCAATGATCCATTGTAAAAAGCACTACAAACAAAAATTTGACACACAGGGCTAAAACCCAGACCTTTCATAACTTACCATCGCCCTCGAACAAAAGTGCAACCCCTGGGGCACTTAGGCAAACACCATCTTGAGTTCTGTTTTATAGGAGCATTTCATCGCATTAACACATCACATCCATTATGGTAACCACTACAGTGGAACCCCAGAATTTAAATGCCTCTTTGGAACGGTCCATTTTAATTTATTTTGCCTCCAATTCTTTACACTAAATGAAATACTCACCCAACCACGATGCATGTAATAAATTAAATAAGCACCCTATGTCATAATGAAACCTGAGGCTATGGATCTTTAGCTCCCGATTTAAATAGTTTTACATAAATAAATGATAACGCTAAAACATCTGACCAAACACACCTGACCAAAGACCTCTTCATTGACGGTAAAGTTGAGATCCAGGACGTCCGTGATGTCATTGTCCTTCATCCACTGTAAGCTCTGATGGAACTCTTCATCCAGATACTCCAGATCACTGAGGTCAGTCGCTCTGAACACAATAGATACATTAGAGCTGTTCCGGCCCCATCAGATATTATACCAGTTTAGTAATGCCCAATTCCAATGTCAATGTTCATCGCAGTGTGCTAACCCCTCTGCCAACGGAGGAGGGACCTACAACATGCAGCTTATTTTAACTGGCAGGTAGCAGACTTCTGCGGTAGGTGGCCATCCAGCATCATGCTGGTGTTTCAATTTGGCCACCGATGAAGCAGCAAAGGGATGATCACCACCCTGAGCATCCCTCTCTTAAACAATGCAACTTGTGTCTGTAGAGTGGCTGGCCAAGCCAGAGACACCACTAAGACACAAATTAGTTCTCTGAAGAGATGAGCTAACATATTTTATGGCTGCACCACCCGAATATCTATGTGCCCTGATTTTTAACCAGCTTGCACTTACAGTCTGAGCAGAGCTTTGTAAAATGGCCGGGTAAAGAAGGCATCCAGCAGGTACTGATGAATCAGTGCTAGTCCTAAGATACGGCCACTGAAACGGAACCTTCACACACACACACACACACACACACACAGTGTTACAGAGACCAGCTATCGTTGCCTTAATCATTATTTGTGTATTAGCAAAGAATCCCAAAGGCAAAGGAAAAACAATGTTAGTTTCCTTTCTCACCATTCCAAATGGTTTTCCACAAATGCAGACATGGGGCTGATCTGGACAGTGTAAGTGTCGTTAGCGGAGTACTCAAACAGACCATAATATGGGTTGAAGAGTTCTTGCGAGAGCAAAAAGAAGAACTCCCGAGAAGGTCCACTGTAATCCAGACTGAAAAGAGAAATTGTTGCACTTACTGCAAAATTCGTTATTTAGTTGTTGTAATGATTACAAGTGTGGTCTGATTAGACACGGCCCACAAGATTAAGTAAAAGTGCTTCCACCACTGTTCTATAGGCTATAACTTAAATCAGGCAATAAGTTAAAAATCGAAAGCAAAGTTGAAAGTTTAAACCTGGACATTCTGATCCAGTGCCCAGTACCTTAACCGCTAGTCTACCGCAGTCCCACCTGGTTTAAAAACACTTGCACTTGCACTTGCACAGTTTCCGTTCTCAGTGTACATCGAGATTTACAATAGATTAAAAAATAATTGTAAAGCTGCTATGAGACAATGCTCCATTATAAAAAGTGCTGCATATATATATATATATATATACTGCTCACAAAAATTTGAAATAAAATGAAACATGCCCTCATTTTTCTGAGCAGTGTAAGGCTGACTTGTCACCAGATTACCTTACTCATTGCCGGGGCTGTTCACAGAATTGGGGTTGGGTCTGCGATTGTCATGTGACCAGACTAGGGGTGCCCCCACATTACAAACCACACCGGAGCTTTACAATATTGATGTGCTAATTACAAACAATATCAAATATATCCAAAAAATCTAATAATTATTACCCTTCCTCGCCAACAAAGGTGATGTAGAGTTTGTTCCTTTGGAGCTCTTTGCGTGAGTAAGCCATGACCTGGTTAAATGTTCCTTCCAGCAGGTGATCTCTGCGTACTATTAGTCTAGAACACAGAACAATAGTATATGTGATCAAAATACAGTGATACCTTGGCACCTGGCGACCTTGCAACTCGTCACTGCAGCTTGTGAGGAGAACAATTTATCTTGGTGATTGTTTGTCACACTGTACACTTGTTTAAACGTTTGAGTCGAAACATGGAATTAAGATTCACAATAGCTCCTGCTCAGTGTAGGTCTCTGCTGTGTTTGTCTTTATTTTTATGTCTACAGTACTGTATTTCTGCAAATAAATCACCATGGGTCCTAAGAAGGTGGTGATAAACGTCAACTGAAAGAAAAACACTGAGCAGAGTTAATACTGAACTGGACATCTACAACTCACTTGATTTTACCCGGTCCTTGTCCATAGCCTTTGGCTTCCAGTTTTCTGTAGAAGTTGCGAAGTTTGGCCTCAAAGTCTCGGCGATATGGAGCAGGAGCTCGTGCTCTCTGGGTTCCTAAGCGTCAAACAGAGAAACTGTCCAGCACATGGAATAACGCTGGCATTTACCACTTTATGGGACCACATATGAACCCGGCAAAAAAGTGGATTTAGGGCACTTTTACCTTCTGTGTGCATGGAGCTGTAGACAGCTTAGGTATGTTATTTTTTGAAAATCAGTGCGGACCCACCTGGAGAATTTTGTGGAGAGGAACCGGGGGAGCAGCGAGGTGAGAACCCAAAGCCTGGATGAAATGTGGTGAGGGGAACGTACGACATGATCTCCTCCTCAAACAAACTGCAGGTAGCAACACACAATGTTTATTCTTAATGGAGATACAATATTTCCTGTAGTTTTGTGTATATGTGTGTGTATAAGCACCTCAACAACATGACCAAGTCAGCATCACAGGACAGCTTTTCCAGTCTGGCTGTCCCCTCTGTACGAATGTGGTGCACCTTTTCCCTGAGAAAACACACACACACACACACACAATACATGTAAGATGTTGGCACAGATGAAAAGTGTACAGTAAAGAAGATCGGGGGGGTTTATAAGTTTAGAGGTTTGTACTTGAGTGAATGGTTCCTTGCCAGACTCGGCTGCCTCTCTTGAAGCACCTCAAATATGTTTGGTTGCCGTAGAAACGCCACAATCTTATCGTTGTACGCTGTGAACATAAGCACAGCTTAACTGGATACATTTACACCTGCTGTGTCAAATTCAGGTAGTTTATCTACACTGCTTTAAAAAATTATGGTATTTTGAAATACAGTGTTCCCTCGTTTATGGCGGGAGTTTCGTTCCAGGACCACCCACGATAAACAAAAATCCGCGAAGTAGGGACGCTATATTGATTAAAGTATTTTTACACTATTTTAGCCGTAGAACTAGCAGAACGTTTGGGTAACATCGTAGGGCTTGAATAAATTCAGTCTATAATGAAACTTTCACAAACAGAGAACAAAACACCGCAGATAAAAACTTGACGTGTCGGCAAGTAGTGACTCAGGCGGCCGATGCTCTAGTTTTACTTCTCGTTCTTTCTCGAGTATTCATCCGCTGAGTAAATACACTATTTACTGTAAATCATAATATTTTATGGCTTATAACATTCCTTTATTGTTAGAATTAATATTTTTAAAATATTTTTTTTATAAATTTTGTGATTTTTTAATGTAAAAGTTAATCAAATCCATGTATATGTATACGTTAACTATACCACACGTACTACGCATGTGCAGATCGAGTTCCGCAAAAACCTGTGAAACTGTGAAAATCCGCGATATATTTTTTCCAGTAATATTTTTTGAAAACCCGGGAGTCCATGAAAGTCGATCTAGTGTGTTTATTGATTGCCAAGATGTTTGGGAATCTGTTAAAAGAGAGATTTTTATTTCATATTATAATTTATTATCATTTTAAAGACCTCAGCTGTTAAACAAACAGATGTTGATCGGATGGACCTCAATCTCAAAAGGCTTCATAGAACCGAAGAAGCCAATACAGCAGACCCACCACTCTAGTTAGAAATCAAACAACAGCTAGGAGATAATCCTTAATAAATTGCAATAAACAATCTGTCAACTGAGCAAATAATTAATAAGGTAAAAAGCAAGACAAAACCGAAGGAGGTGAAGTTTATCAAGGTCACCCTGTATCCTTCCATCAGTAGTACATAGCATAGAAACCTCATAATCTCATGAGGAAACCTGTCCTTCACCTCTGTGCTGGACCCACTGTACATAATATTCATATTCAGCTAACATTGATTCATTATCTACAAGCAAAATCTCAGTATGGCCCTTCTTTTCTTCCCTTCATAAAAGCCAAAAACCCTCAGGGATTCAACTGTCTATTGTGATCTGAGTGCTGGTGCTCAGGTTATGCCTCACGCTCAGCACATCATGGTTGATAATACAATGAAGTGCTGCAATAAAAAGCCACATCACCATGGATACACATGCTTTGTATAAACTGTCATCTCAACGTTCTTCTCTCCATCCTTAGCTTTCCTTCACTATTCAAAAATATCCAACCTGATCCATCAAATCCATCAACGAGCTACCCGAACGTCTGCTGTCTCGCAGGAGACTTCAGGGTGACAATCATTTACAATCTATTTTTTTTTTTGTTGCCACAATTAGCAACAGTAATGTGCGCAAAATTAAACAGGGTTCAGGTCACAGACTGTAACGTCTTTATGCTCCGCTGTGAAATGACTCCTTGAATTTCCCAACATAATAAACACCATCTACAAGGGTCATCACTTGTAAAAGCAGTAGAATACAGTTTAGAAAAATGAGCAGCGTAGTCATGACAACCTTGATGAAATTGTATCGTATCTAATAGTAGAATGTGGTCTATTGTTGGGAATCAGCTAACCTTGGTCTGCTCATTCTCTAAAGATGAGCATGACTGGCAGGTTTCTTTCTCCCTCTCCCTCTCCCTCTCTCATACATACAAACATACATGCACTTAAGATCATATCATCATTCTATGTAGAAATTACACTTTCTAAAGCATACTACTGTATAGTACTGGGACTGTGGTGGCCTAGTGGTTAAGGTACTGGACTACAGACCAGAAGGTCCAGGTCTAAATCCCACCTCTGCCAAGCTACCATAGTTGGGTCCTTAAGTAAGGCCCTTAACCCACAACTGCTTGAATTGTATGACTATGAAATGTAAGTCGCTCTGGATAAGGGCTGCTAAATGCCGTAAATGTAAATGTATAATAGTAGTTTTTCCCCTTGTTTGTCACAGCTCTGACATCCACCTGGCTCCACCTGTGAAGAGTTTACATGTCTTATTTACATTTACAATTACAGCATTTATCCAGTATGACTTGATACAGTCTTAAAGTCCAAGGAATTGTGGGTTAAGGGCCTTGCTCGAGGAACCTTCTGGTCCATTGTCCAGTACCTTATCCACTAGGCTACCACAGTCCTCATGTCTGTGTGGGCTTTCTCCGGGTACACTGGTTTCCTCCCATAGTCCACAAACATGCATGTTAGGGTTAATGGGTGTTCCGAAGTACGCCTAGTGTTGTTCCTGCCATGTGCCCTGTGTTCCTGGCTAGGCACTACCTTCTCTGTGACCCTGACCAGGAACCAGTGGATAAGAAAATAAATGAATGAATGTTTGTCTGGCCCTCAAAATGTTATGTGTTAGAAAATGTCACACCCCACATCATACCAACAGCAGCCTGAACCATTGATATGAGGCAGGATAAATCCATGGTTTCATGTTTTATTTTGCCACATTCTGATCCTACCTCCTGACTGGTGCAACAGAAATCGAGATTCATCAGACCAAGCAACGGTTTCCAATTTTCTTTTGTCAAATTTTTGTGAACCTGTGTGAATTGTAGCCTCAGTTGCCTGTTCTTGGCTGACCAGATTTGTGTTACTGGTACCTTTCTATCAGCTCAAATCAGTCTGGCCATTCTTCTTTGACCTCTGATATCAACAATGCATTTTCATCCAGAGAACTGGAGTCCCTGGATATTTTCTTTTTTATATGAAAATCCCAGTAGATCAGAAGTTTGGGAAATACTCAGGCCAACATGTCTTGCACCAACAACCATGCCACATTTGGATGGGATTAACCGTACAGTCGCAGCCGACTCTCGGTCACTTGATGGATCATTGATCTCCACACATTTCTGTCCTTCATCAATGTGATCCATTAAGTATTTCAGCAGGATAGTGGAGTAGTTTGTCATTGCTTTCTCCACCCCTCCCCATTCATCCAGGCTTGGGACCGGCGTGCAGCTGTTTCCAGTTACACGGCTGGGGTGTTTTGCATACACAAGTCAATGCCAATTTGGAGACGCCAATTAACCTAGCACACATGTCTTTGGACTGTGGAAGGAAACCGGAGTACTTGGAGTAAACTCACGCAGACACGGGGAGGACATGCAGACTCCACACAGAAAGGACCCAGACCTCTCGCCCGCCCCATAAGTACATACACTCATTCAAAAAAAAAAAATGTGCAAAGATAGAAATGTTAGGAATTGGAATGCAGTTAGATCTGGTGAATTGTCCACTACGAATTTGCCGTTAAAATCGGAAATGTTATTTTCAGGTTTACAAATATTTCCTTTTTTATACATTTTCAGAAATAACAATAGAAAATAACGATTAAACAATCCGCAAGTCAATAAATATGATTTGCGATATGGAACTATGCTTTGACGAGGATAAATGTTGTTGTTTGGGGCTGTGCCTGGTACCCTACTCCCAGGTGAGTTGGCGTAGGCTCTTATTTCACACTCTTTGCTCTCAATAATTATCACTGTACAAGCAACAATAATGATTTACATACTAAATACTATTTGGAGTGGCAGACACTGAATTTGAGTGTCCCTTGTGTTTTTAATGTCATGCTCTGTGTGAGTTTAATAGTGTGTGTGCGTGTGTGTGCTAATGTGTTTTCAAGGTTTTGAGGGCACACACATTATCTGTTTCTCTCTCTCTCTCACAGCCATACACACATGCATGCTACCTAATCATGTAGATAATGTGTATGCATCACAATTCACTGTAACTGAAATTAAGCCACTTTATTCTTTTCAAATAAATAAATAAATTATAATTTCATAGAAAAGAAAAATGACTTAGTTAGCATCGACTTAGTTGCTTTTCAGTCACAACTTACTCACAGTAATCTGCATTCTCTTGTTGTTTCCTGCCTTATCGCAAGAAGAATATTCTCATATTCTCAAGTCATATTCAAAAAATGTTAAGAAAAATGATTTCTTAAGTAAAACAGTTTCAGTCATTACATTAAAAGTCAATGTCAAATGGAAGTACAAGGTCTTGTGTGATAAATTATGATCTATCCATGTGATTCAAATTACAAACACAATGTCAACACAATAACTAACATAACTAGAAAATGCAGCTCCCGGAGGAACTGTGGATGTGTGTTGCATCGGTGCCGTTGGTTCTGGCCTGGGCAGGTC
>JAUZSU010151946.1:0-14511 GCA_034780255.1 Parotocinclus maculicauda
CAGGCATCACAATAAAAATAATAACTATGACATAGTTAGTTGCAAGGAGAACTTTATAAATGCTTAATTCTTTCATAGAACTATCAAAAGTTCAATTAAAAAAAACTCCTTAACCCCCGTCAATAAAAATATGAACATTGTCAAACTTACCTGACTTTAGGTAGTCATTTTGTTCTAATGTGTGCTTTCAGTAGTGGTGACTGCCAGGTTTCTAGAAATCCACTAGATATATGCTGTACATGTGATGGAGGAATGAACAGTGGCAGTGTTGCAGTGCACTGGTGGTGTGTGGTCTCAATAGCCGTTCAGTGTGTAATGTGCCAAAGTGCCTGGAACTGAGGAGCAGCTTTGCTATTCAACTGTTTTAGTATCATATCCAATTATTTTAGCCAAGATTATGCTTCAATATATTTTTACTAACTACATGCAAGTTTCTCACCTTTAGCTTTGAATATTCCCATTTAATTCCCATTAATTTCCGATAATTACCCATTAATTCCTGTTAATTCCCATGGTAAATTTTCCAACTTTAAAAATTCTTGGAATTTTGAAACCCTATGGTGGCCTAAGACTTTTGCACAGTACTGTATGTGATCCTATGATCTAGCCATCCCTTCCACAGACATGGTCATTTGCCCAGCCTGACTGAAGGAATTGCTGAGAGTCTTAAACTCGGTATCTGCGGTGGCAGGTTTGCAATTTTAACGTTGCGTTGTCCCATTTGGGCTGCATGGTAATTATGACTTGCCAGTATCTTATTTTGACAGTGCGTGACGTGCAAAGCTTTTCTTCACTCACTTAAACACACTGTTCTCATTATACATGACTAATCTATAAGAGATGTTTAGGTTATAAAAGAATTTACTGCAGTTTACTGGTTCTTGGATACATGGAGTTTGTTTCTAGCTGGAATACAAAAGTACTATGTGAATACAATGGTGTCACGGTGAGTATTAAACTGCCTAATCTTTCACTCCAATATCGCTTTAGAGGAGTACTGGCAGTACTCACTCGCTTTTGTGTTTTGCAGGGCCCTACAGTGCTTGCATTTTGCTCCCATTTGCTGCTTTCCTTATAAAGAAATGAAAATAGATCATTTATTTAAGAGCGCTTGTGCAAGAAGAGATTTTGACCTGAGCAGACCACCGCTTTTGCCGAGTACTCGTCGCATCTGACTTGCAATACCTAGGCAGCTGCCTACTTCCTATGTAAGGTGTTTGCTATAGAGCCTTCTTAATGACATTTGGTCACCGATTGTTCACACTCTATGCATGCCTTATTAGATTATCATCCTTATTATTAAGGTTATTAACCTACTTAACCCATAACCCCATAACTCACCTTGCCAGATACATAGCTGTTGGAATACAGCAGTCTCAATGCATTCCCAGTAATCCAGGTTCAAAAATCCCAGAAGTTAAATCAGTTCATCTGGACCTTATGAACTGATTGTTGCTTACAATGTGCATTACTTTATGAGCACCATTTTCGGCTAATTCCAGCAGGATAATGCTGGCAGGAACTGTCACTAAGCTCAAATCGTCTCGAATTGGTTCCTTAAACATGACCATGAGTTCATTTTACTCCACAATTACGACATCTCACTTCAGTAGATCAGATTTGGGATGTGGTAGAATGGAAGATTTGCAGTGTGGATGTGCAGCGATAAATCTGTAGCAAGGTCACGATGCTTATACAGTACTGTGCAAAAGTCTTAGGCCACCTTTAGATTTGCTTTATCATAATACAGTGACCATATATAACACATTTCTAAGGACTGGATATAAAAATTAGAAACTTGGATTCGTCGCTCTACAATACTCTATTCCGATGATCTTCTTTCAAATGTTTGTGAGCTTTTGCATATCTTAGGCTTTTTATCCTGTTCTACTTCTGAAAAAAACTGGTTTCTTGGCTGCTACACTTCCAAAAAAATCACCTGAGCAAATTTCTATGGACTGTAGAAGGGTCAGTTTGGCATCCTGATACTGCCACCAGAGCTCCCAGGTACTGCTATTGCTCAAGTTTAAAGAGAAAGTCCCACTAAATACTTGCCACTATAACCTATAAAAGGCGTTTTTTAATACTGCATAAACATTTCCTGTGATTTCTGGTTGTATTTGAACAAAGAGGAAGATAAATAATGATAAACGGTCACTATACCATTGTTTTAGAAATACGCTTTCTAATCTAATGGTGGCCTAAGACTTTTGCACAGTACTGTATATCCATCATAAACCAAGAGCGCCTGGTACAACACAACTTAAATTTAACAACAAACTCAATTTAAATTATTCCTTATTGTAAAATTTGGTTACTTGTCATTTTTGGTATCCTTTTGGAACAAAGTAATGACAAGAACCGAGGTATCACTGCATATAGGTTAAGTAGGTTAATAACCTTAATAATAATAACCTTATCAGACCACAGATGTATATGTAAAAAGTCATTATGCTTGGCATATAGTAGTCTGTAGTTAAAGCCCACCAATTTTAGTTTCCTGGGAGGAGTATCAGGTTACCTGTGATTAAACCTAAATGCATTTGATGGTGTTCTGTTGTGTGTATTGGAATTTATCATTCTGTTGTGCAAACATTGTGGAATAATGGATGATCTGTCATAATCATCGTAATCTTTAATGATACCGTCCTTCATACTGTCCACAAAAACCCAAGAAATAATACTATATAATCTTCATGATTGATCCGGAAAATTCCATTAGGCTCTGCATACATCCTGTTTCTGTACCTAAGGGGAAATGAGTGGCCTCTCAGAAACCATAAGAGAAGAAGAGGAAAAAGGGGTTTACTGGAATTACACACATGTAATTCTTAGCAGGGGCGCCATGGTGGCTCGGTGGGTAGCACTGCTGCCCCACAACAAGAAGGTCCCGGGTTCAATACCAGGGTGGAGCGGCTTGGGTCCTCCCCGTGTCTGTGTGGGTTTACTCTGGGTACTCCAGTTTCCTCCCTCAGTCCAAAGACATACGTGCTAGGTTAATTGGCGTCTCCAAAATGTCATTGACTTGCATATTGCGTATGCAAAACACCCCAGCCGTGTAACTGGAAACAGCTGCACGCTGGTCCCAAGCCCGGATAATCGATGAAGGACAGAAATGTGTGGAGATCGATGATCCTTCAAGTGACCGAGAGTCGGCTGCAACTGTACGGTTAATCCCCTAAATTCTTAGCAGACTATCCTTTCATGAGTAAACAAACCCTACATTTGTTTCATTATTAATGAAAAAAACAACCCATGAATCATGCAGAAGTTCGATGAGTTCAAGTGGCTTTATAAAACCCGAAACACCAAATGAGCAAGGCAGAGGTGAAGCTGGCGAAACTCACTGAGATCAGTAAGGAATAAATAATGAGGGGAATCTGGTTTAAATGGAGGACCCACCTCTTCTCTGGATGAGACTGGGCAACGTGACTACAGTTGGAATACAAGGAAAGGAATGCAACAAAAAGTGTAACATTGAATAAAAGTCAAGGAAAGGATGATTCTTTGCACAGGATAATGCAGGTGGCATTGACAATAAGATGGCATGACTACATGTTGAGGTTCTCCATCAGCACCAGGTAGGGCCACATAAGTAGAGTAAGATGGTGGTGCGTAATACCTTCACTAAATGCCTAAACGCCTCTGATCATTCTAAGCAGGAACACAGAAAGAGAAGAACTGGCAGTCGTCACTAACAGGTACTCAGAGAGGAAGAGAATGAATAAAGGATGAAACCCTTGGGAAGCCCCTATGATGTTTTATTTACTTACTGTCATTCTCTTTGTGTATTAGCTAAATCCCCATCCCAAGCCGTATATCTGTAAAGCTTGGGTATGAGCTTTATACCATAAAAGACCTCAAGGGTTATCCATGCTGGCTAGAGACACGTTCAACTCCGGCACATGTTTCCTGCCATCCATTTCCTATAGCTAGACAAATATGGAAACAAGGAAACAAGTCTTACGGACGTAGTATTGTTTATTGTGCTCAGTTTTTTTTCCCTCTACTAAATCAGAAAAGTAATTTTTAGTGTATTGCAATAACAAATACAACGTTGATACTGTACATTTTTACAACTTCAATGTCTCATTTAACACTGAACTGGCAAAAGCAACTCATTATCTCCCCCACTCCCTGTCCTGTCCTACCCCCCCGCTGTAATTTGTTTGCTGCACATGATCTTGGTAATGACACACTGACCCCCATATCCACATAATCTCTCTTATTAGTCCTGCTCAGTTTATTAGCCTATGCACAATGTCTAAAAAATACTACCTTATAGTGTAGTACACACAGTAATGGTGAGAGGACAAACAAATACCATACAATTATGCAGGTGTACAAAATGTGTCCTCAAGGGCCAAAAGTCGCAGCCAGACAACTGTGTCAGAGCATATCTGAAATGGCAAGGCTTGGGGGGATTATTCCAGTCAGCACTGAAGAGGACCTACCAACAACGGTTAAGAAGGGACTAAGGTTGGGTAACACCGATGAATGACACAATAAGTCACAGCAATTGTCTTAACACCACCATTGTTCCTGTGAGTCCACATGGATCACGGAACGAGATAATCCAAATTTGCCATGTACTTTGTACTCAGGAAGTGATCTCTGGGTCCAGGGCATTCAGTTTGTACATGCCATTGTGCAAACATTGGCTTAATGGACTGTCGTGGTTTAGCAATGAAGGAAGTGACCTATGGAGCAGAAGATCCAGGGTTCAAATCCCAGATATGCCATGCTGAGCAAGCCCAAGTTGCTCTCAAAAATGGACAAGATACTGACCAGTAAAGATCCAGGGTGCAAATCCCACCATTGTCAAACTGACCACAGGTGAGTAAATGGAAAATCAAACAAGACTTCAAACTGAAAGAATAAAACACTAATTGAAACTTTAAAATAATTTGTCCTGTGTAAGGGAAATTGCTCAAATAACCAAATCTCATATGTTGTATAAAACAATAGACAGAGGTTAAATGGTGTTTACAGTTGGAAATTCGTATAAAAGCAGGATATAAATCAGATGTTCCTCTTTAAGATGGTCCATAACCTCCCTAACCCAGCCTTTATGAGATGGTGGTATTATTTTTTTATTTAGCCTTCTAGCCTGTAAAGTAGAGAAAGCAATAACTCCTGCTTGGATTTTTGTCAATTGTAAATCCTATGGGACAAATAATGCTGTTACGGGTTTAGGATTTATTTCTATGCTTCACGCAGAAGAAAAGGTATTAAAAAGCCCAGTCCAGAAATCTCCCAATTTCAGATACGACCAGAACAAATGGCAAGGGAGCCTGAATTTCATTTACACTTAAGGCAAGATGGTTCTAATCCTGGGTATAATCTTGCCAATTTATTTCTGGTTTAAACGGTGCTATGCCATGTCTGGCGCATGGATGAAGCCTTCACCAGTTGTCTGCAGACTGGCAGGATATTTATGGCATTTCCTTTTAGTTCCTCCTCCCACTGTTTTCATATGAGCTAAAGAAGAGCATGGACACTATCCCCTTACCCAGTAGACCTATACTTGGGCAGTCTTCTATCCAATTATTCTCAGTGGTTCTCAATGATGCTGAGAAATATTTTTGGATGAAACTACATACCTGCAGGTGCTTGAAGAATCTGGACTGTGGGATGTTGCGCTCGTGTCACATTGTCTCTCACTCATTTTTGAGACCGCAGATGAGATGCAGAGCAAATGAGAAAGTAGGAGTAGAGGCTTTTTTCTGCATTGGGGCGGAGGTTTGTTATTAAAATGAACAACCCATAGATTGCCATTGTGACAGTGTGATTTGTACAAAGATTAGGAAGGTTCCCATATAGAACACAGGGCACAAATGAGAGAGAACAATTATATTGGGTAACAAGTGTGTTTTCGCTTTAGGCCACCATTGGACTGGTTTTAGTAATGACATAATGCCCAGAAATTTCAAACTTGGATTTGTCACTCCAAAATACTTTTTCCCATTGATCTTTAATCCAATCTTTGTGAGCTTCAACATATCTTAGCCTTTTCACCCTGTTTCCCTTCCAAAAAGCAATTTCTTGGCTGCTGCCTTTCCCAAAAGAACTATCATGGTCAAATTGATTTGAGTTTTTTAATACTACATACACATTTCCTGTATTTACTGAGTGTATACTAACAAAATAATTATACAAGATCATTCTTCCACTGCTACACCAATTATATGTCTAATAATGGTCAAAGACTTTTGAACTACTCTAGATCAAGATACAGTGTATATGCTTCCATTGCAGCTCCCAAGATGCATTAGTGTTAAAAAGTATTTTCTTTAGGCTTCAACATGTTTTTAGAATTTTAAACCATACACAGTAGTGTCTTATGATATCTCATGTATGTAATAAGTACTTGGAAAACCAAGAAAGTTCTTACAGTATTGACTCTCATCGACTTTTTCTCCATGGTCACTTGAGTTAAAGCCCATCATGCATTAATAGGAGCACTTAAAGACTGAGAAAGCAAGTAACATCACATTGAAATTTTGTGGAATCATGGTGGACAAAAATGGATCATGAAACTTGTATGGATCACTCGTAGACTCTGTGTTAGCTCGAGTACACGGTGTCTTTACAGCAAAAGGGGAAAACACAAAACACCAATCAATTCTGAATGCTATGTAATTTTTCTTAAAGACTCAACTTTTTAACAAATCGTTAGGCTGAATATATGATAGTACTAAAACATTGTGTTGTATTAAAATGCAAAATGGCACTAGTAGTGTGAAAATGACTTTTGTCCCACACTGTATTCACCCTAATGCAGAGCGGCTTCACCTGCAGGTATGGTTATCTGTGTCTGAGGAAGGGAGGGTCATTGGTTGCTCATCACTGGCGCTGCAACAATGATCCTGGTCTAGACTGACATCCTGTCCAGGGGACATTTATGGGTGCCATCTGTTCTCAAAGAGCATAAAAACTGAAAAGCAGTGATAAAAAGTGAGAGTGGGGTATTGGACTTAACTAAAGCACCTTCAAACACCTTAGTAAGTGATACTTTTGTAGAGAATTACACAAGAGTAGAGAGCAATCAGGCTCTATTTACACCAGCCATATATCTTACCTGATAAAATCTGTTACAGTGACTAGCCAGTGCCAATACAAGACAGTCAGCAGTACAGAGTTCTTTCTGCTTCTGTTCTGAACTCTGTGGACATGGTTTCCAGAGATGGAGCGATTGTCACCCGGTTCGAGCCTAGCAACAATGTTAGCATTTAAAAGAATTTAATGAAGCACAGAATCCACAAACTGTGGTTGGACTGTTGACTGCTCTGTATCTAGATCGGATTTGCAAGCAATATCATTTCCTGTACAATTACATACATTTACAGTTGCATATTGTAATTGATTTATCTAGAACTTCTTTAGCGTGTAGCACTATCGCTTTACAGCGAGAAGGTCCTGGGTTCGACCCTAGCTATTTGCAGTCTTGGTTCCATTCTGTGTTGAGTCTGCATGTCCCATACTTTTGGTGCTCCAATTTCCACCCATGGCCCATAAGATATGCTTTAGGTTAACAGATCTGGGCTAAAACGGTCTAAGTTTAAGTGTGTCCTGACCTTTGATGGTTCCTGTCTTATGCCCTGGGCTGCTGGCTGGGCAAAGGCTCTTCCGTGATCCTGTTCAGGATCAAGCAGATAAAAATGTGAATTAATTAATACCTTCTTGATCCTAATAAGGGTCATGGAGGGTCAGCTTAACCTTCAGCTGCTACTTTAACCTGCCTCACTTAATAATAGTTTGACTGAATTATCTCGATTCTGAAGACGTGTCTCTTCCTCTTTTCAGTTCATTAAGGGACTATCAGCAAACTGTTGCTTTGTGTGTACATTGTGTATACACAAAAGTGCTTCCTCCGCTGTGCTATAAAAATGCTCTCAGAGCTTCTTACATGCCTGTACAAGACACTCAGAAGACATTTCCAACTGGGATGCTTTGGCAAACTATGAGCCTGCAGGATCTACAGGTCCAGCTGCGACATCTGTGGACAAATGTGCCACAAAATACCAAACGGAACACATTTACCTCCATTCCTACCCAGCCGTATCTTGTATCCAGGTGGCCTAACAGGGTTCTAGCGTGTACAGTGTTCCCTCAGTTTCAACTTTCTCTTGGTTAGTATTATTTTATTTTTTTGTCAGTAAGTGTATCTCCAGTAAGAAATCAGAGTGACTTGCATCTGAACCAATCACAGACATTGTGGCTTCAAAAGCTGAACAACGGCAGCATTGCGTCATTGGCAAAAAATATTGACTTGGACTTGAGCCCTTGGCATTCTGGTCAGTAGTCCAGAACCTTAACCAAAATTCCTTCCGTTTATTATCCAAACAAAATACCAGAAATGGATTAATCAAAACGGAGGGTGGTCTGTGTTAAACTCTGAGAGCCTCTAGCTCTAGAAGATGACCTTTGTCGTCTCATCGCCTCTCAATGAGCAAAGTCTCACTCTTCCCTCCTTAGGTGCTAATCAGTCCTGAAAGGCCAAGCTATGGCACAGTCTCCTCATCTTTTCCGTCTCTTTATTATCTCCATTCGTTCTGTAGAGGCAGCACAGGCTGTAATCAAGCTCTAATCACTTTAGCATGCAGATGATTTTGCTCAGGGGCTTGATGGTGCCTGAATGCGCTAATGAACGGCGCTGAAGAGAAGTTGAAATGACAGCAATGAGAGGAGGCAAGTGCTAATCTAAGCCTGTCAGAGATCATACTAAACAGGGAAGGCTAGCCGATTGTAGAGGACTCTTGAAATCTTTTATAAAAACAGACTAGGGTGGTGTAATTACGCTAAGCAGTGTATTGTGAGACTCGGCACAATGCAGTGTTAAGTGCCATGTTTAATGGCTTACTGCATGCTTTCCAAACAAATTGTAACTAAATAAACCTCATATTATTTTAAAGATGCTTCTAGTAGCGGCTTCACCCTCTGTGAGTCCCTGGCAGCCCTGTACATCTGTATCAAAATTTCAAAATGGGGACTAAATGGTTATAGATGGAACATAGCACAATAGCTAGCAAACACAGTCCATAAGAAGATATAAGAGCTGCAGGTAACATTGCTCAGCAATTACTCTAACCTTCTTTCAGCTCTGGTTACAGATATTGGACCCAAATGGTTTAATGCTGTCTATGGTGTACTGTGAATGCATGTCTTTGGACTGTGGGAGGAAACCGGAGTACACGGAGTAAACCCACGCAGACACAGGGAGGACATGCAGACTCCACACAGAAAGGAACCATGCTGTTCCCCCCTGGGATTGAACCCAGGACCTTCTTGCTGTGAGGCAGCGGTGCTACCCAGCGGTGGTACCTGGTACATGAAAATCGATATTATTGAATATTACATTCACCTCAATGAGCACAGTTACTGCATTATAGTAATTATCAGATAATTACGTAATTCAACATTTTCAACAAAGATCGGTGTACCAGGTAAAGCGGTTTACACACAAACAGAAACACACACACATGCAAGCACACAAAAAACAAGTCTGTTGTCCATCTGTCTGCTCTTCCGGCCCACTCAGTAGGAGATTTTCCTGGCATTTATAAATGTGTGTATGAACGCATGCGTGTCTGCTTTTACACTCTGCTTATGTGTAATAATAAGAAGAACGACAGAAAGAAAGAAAAAGAACGACAGAACCAAAGAGAGAGAGACAGAGAGAGAAAAAAAAAAACAACTAATGAAAAAAGAAAGAAAGAGAGACTCAATTCTAAGTGAAAACAATACTGTCTCCCAGAAAAAAACCCCAGAATAATCAAAATAAAAGGGACAAAAGACGTGAGAATGAAACAGGGAAAGAATAAAAAAAAAAGAAAATTGTGGTCTTACGCATGGAGCAAGTTTTAAAGAAAGAACAAGAGATGCAGAGAAGAAAGTATAGATGCAAAAACAAAGAAAAAGTAAAGTAAAAAATGAAGTAAGAAAAATAAATAAAAATGTTTCTGTTTATAAAAGCTAATGGTGACTGTAAGAAAAATAAAATAATATAGAAAGAGCAAAGATAGAAAGAAGGGAATAAAAAAGGAATGAAATAAATAGAAGTCCATCACTGTATGGCTGAATTAAGGAAGCCAAGCTGAGAAGAGGAAGTGGTGGTGTCTGTGTAAATTATGTGAAAAAGAAGAAAGAAGAAAGAAACAACAAATGTGTTCTTAAGGGTGTCCACTTGGACAAAGAGAAAGAAAGGAGTTTAATTAAAGCTATTGTATTAAAGGTGCTTGCATGGAGAACAAAAGGTCTGCATGAAATAAAAGTAAAAGAACAAAAGAAACCACAAATGGAGAGGTTCTATATAAAAGCTGCTCAGTTTGAGATCAAGTTCTGATTAGCTGCTGCCTGGAACTCTAAGAAGACTCAACATGACATCACAACATAAGCTTACATCCTCAGTTTTCTCTTTCATCACAATAATAACTCTGTGTACTTGTGCAAAGATCCAGCTGACACAGCTTTTAGACGCCTGGCTTGAATAGTGCAAAAAATAAAAAATAAAAAATAAAAAAAATAAAATAAAAACACAGTAATAGACAGATTTTGCCTCAGGACTCAATGAAAGGTTTAAGATCCAGTAATAAAACAACAGAAAACATCTCCTGCTGATTGTAGGTGATGATTCCTGTATACAACATACCTGCTTCTACATTTCTTCCATTACTTTTTTGGAGCCTAGAAACTCAGTCGGCTTGTTTGTGTTTTACTGATGAGGGGTAAGGAATGGAAAAGATGAATTAGCGATGTAAGGTATGACACAGTGTAGCAGTAATAACATTAAGCTGCACCATGCTGCAGGATGGAGGTCGTCTCTCTTACTGGATCTCTAGGAAGCATTTCACTATAATTTTTTTCAAAACTTCAATCACATAAGCAGGTCATTATCGTTTATGCTGTACAAGATATCGATCCATTCCTGAAAACAGATGTGCCTGTCCAAGCCTAGGACACCCCATCTGAACGCAGGATCTCTGGAGTTCAGTCAGATTGACCACTGGGTTCTTGGTAGCCACTTTTACTAACGCTTATCACTTAGTTTGGTGAAGCTCAAGGAAGAGTCCTGGTTGAAGAGTCCAAACTTCTTCCATTTAAGAATTATAGCCAATAAAGGCCACTTAATTAAGGCCACTGTGTTCTTGTGAACTTTCAGTGCAGCAGTGAGGCCTTCTCCATTTTTGTGCCTTTACGTATTCCTGTTTCTGAGGAACATACATGTTTTGATCTGATATGCATTATAAGCTGTTAGACAGAGGTGTGTTTTTCCAAAGCATGTCCAATCAACAGAATTTACCACAGGTGGACTCCAATCCAGGTGAAGAAACATCTCAAAGATGATCAAAAGTAGTGGGAGCTACTTTTCAAGTGTCATAGCAAAGGGTCCATGTAAAATATTATAAAAAAAACAAAAACAAACTACAACATTTTCTAATATTCTGTTTTCATTTTCACATTATCGCAAATTGATAGAGGAAAACTTGAATCTTGTCATATTTTAAGTCATAAAATGTAAAATAAAAAAAACCCGAAAGGGTATAAAGACTTTCTGAATGCATTGGAAGAATCGTTTGAGCAGTCATATGACGTTGGAATCTTGACATCTTTCCTTTATTCTTATGTGAAAGATTCGGAGCACAATCAAGTCAGTTCAGTTGTTCCGAGACGTCTGATAGATCATGTTACCGCACTCTGTATTGGATCTGACATTTCTGAGCTGCTGCCAAGTTCTAAAGAGCAACGCGAGTTCTAAAATCAGATGACCATCTGGCTCATGATCTCCTTTCTCTGCATTAGCATTTTTCATGGTTTTAGTAATTCACGATCAGAAGTACATCCTGTGGAAAAGGTCAACTCGGCTATCTACAGAACTTGAAACCTTAAGACCAGTCGCATTCAATTTGTTTAGAGTGAGGAAAGCAAATCGGTGAGAAATCTGCAGAGCGGGCATCCTTCCCCCCTATGAACACCAGCGCTACAGAATCCAGTGGCACACATCTCCTGCTGGAGTGGATTCAAATGATGCACTATTATAACATTATAACACTGCAGATTATTGTGAACAATAAATACAAACCACACAGAAAAGACCAGGCTTCAAACCCAGACAGCCGTCTAGACGGTAGCTTCAGAAATCTCAACGTCATTGTGGCAATTCATCAAAGCACAACGTTAAAAGTCAATGAAAGTGATCAGACACAAAAAATAAGAAAACCGCGAACGTCCTTGTACATTTATTTTAGAATAAGGACCTTGCTAAACTCTGAACGCAAGGACAAGATCTGCAAACAATGGTTTTAATGTCGACAAAGCATCTGGTAACTTTAATAAGAGTTCGAGAAAGATAAAGCTGTGAAATGTTTCAAATACCAAAAGTCTAGTTTTTGGTGTAAGAAGAGTCAGCAATGGGGATTTAAGAGTCCATATGTATCATTTAAAAAAAAAAAACCTCTGCTACACTAGCACAACCCAAACCTGATACGCAGGAAGTTATGGCAAGCCATGATTGGGTCTTTTGGGAGGGGGAGGGGGCATGAGCTGGGCGTCCGGGTCGGCTGAGTGTTTACGGGTCTGGCACTGGGCGCAGCGGTCCAGGAACTCCAGCAGGTTTTCCTTTGTGACAGGATACTGGATGCTGTTGCACACGGCTGCAGAAGAGGAGACAGGAAGAGGATATTATCGTACACACGATGGCACGGCGGGCTCGGCAGATTTATAGTGGATGCGTTTGATTCAGGATATTATGCGTAATGCGCCTGCTAATGTCTGCAGATTTAATGAGTCGGTCACCAGCCAAGCGGAAATTACAACAGACGAACACCAGATGCTGTTCGATCGAAAAAAAAATGCAGCAGATTTCATTCCACAGGTGGTGAAAAGACAAATAAATGAAAACTAACTTTCATGTTGACAACTCAAATAACTGAATGTTTCTGAGTGGTGAAGCTAAAAAAAAAGGACGCTTTGTCTGTATTTAAGAGCTTTAACCTTCTTAACCCCTTATTCAATGAGGTTTTGTTTGTTTTCTAACTGCGACAAACAAATAGAAGCAACTTTAATGATCAATTTAGTGGGACTGCGGTAGCCTAGAGGTTAAGGTACTGGACTCTGGACCTGAATGAACCTGATGGTCCTGGGTTCAAATCCCACCTGTGCCAAGCTGCCACAGTTGGGCCCTTAAGCAAGGCCCTTAAGCCACCGTTGCTTTGGGTTGTAAAGTTTGTATGTCCAAATGCTCTACATGTAAAGGTAAGAGTAAGAGTCATGAATGAAGCTCTTAGAAGGTCCCACATGGCCTGCATTCCCACAATCTGATTTAGGTTGGACACGCCGCCCGTCTCGTTTACGTTATTCTTCACGCTCTGCTTCGACAGGAAATCATATGCGGTTCCCAGGACCTCGTTCCCGTCTCGGGGTGCAGTGAGCGCCGACTTAACTTGTCAACATTATTTTGATGAATAAACTCTCCAGGGTGGTGACTGAACAGACCTGCTGAGGGGCTTGTCACACACACACACACACACACACACACATGCTTCTTGTGAAAAAAAAATTGTTGTCAGACACCCATTTCCTCTTATAAGGATAAAGTTGTTGCATTCCAAAAATGGGAACCACCTGCTTTTGGATGAGGGTCTTTACACGTGAGGGCCTCACACCACCATTTATTCCCCATCGCATTGTTTTTCCACGTGAAGATAGTTTTGTTGATCAAAAGCCCTCCTTCAGCGTCTCTGACGAGCAAAAATGAATAAATTACGTCCCCTTCTGGAGCAGCTGTTCCCATTTTCTGTCTTGGCAAAGCAAAATGCTTTCATTATTGTTCAATTTGAGCCTCTTCGCTTTGCCTAGGAAGAAAGAAACCCTTCTGATTGCTCGCTGAATGGAAGATTATGTCGCAGCGTGGATCCGGGCCATGCTATTTTTGTCACTTTTGCCATTATTAGTTCATTTCTGGCCTGTAGGTGAGACCATGGATGTGCTCAGTGATACGGAAATCAATTGAACGCGGACCTGTTGTCGTCGTCTTGTACGTTCGGTCATGCACGTTTAGGACCACCTGCTTTGTCTTCAATCGCCTAATTTTATCCCCATCTATTTTCTCCCCGTTTACTGTCCCACAAGACAGGTTTCGTCAGCGCTACTCTTTAAAATTCCCCATTTGTTTCCTGAAGATTTGATTTGACCTGATTTTGTACTGGATTTTGAACACTATTTTGTGCTCGCCACTTATTGGCCTAGAGTGCCCCCTTATTGATGCGTCTCCTTTACTTTTTATGCCTACTTTGTTGCCGCTCTTAAAAAAAGCTCAATTTTTAATGCCTGTTTTTGTTTATATAAATTAGGGGTGGGAATCTCTAGGCACCTCATGATTCGATTCGATTACGATTCAGAGGGCAAAGATTATCGATGCATCTCCATTTGTTTTTTCTTTACCAGGTGACTACATAAAACAAATCTGTGGCGTCAAAATAGGTCCTAAAGTTTTGAGAACCAAAAACCCGT
>JAUZSU010151957.1:0-26315 GCA_034780255.1 Parotocinclus maculicauda
CGCGTCCGTGGAGTGATACAGCTTTAGTGTGAGACAACCGTGCTGTTATCACGTATATGACATTGTACATTTTGCACTGTTGACTTAATGAGTAAACTGTATGTTTTGTGTTTAAGCTGAATTATGAATTATTTGGTTGGATGAATTGCAAAAAAAATCTTTTTTTTTTCATCTTCATCAGACTATTTACTGTGTAATCACTGGTATAAAATTTGAGGGAAATGTCGTAGAGTCTGGATACATAGCTTTGTGAAGACTAGCATGATTTAGGGGGAGTTAATATGGGTCAATTAATATGCAAATCTCTCGGCAGATGCTCAGTGGCTCTCAGCATGTGATCGGACCCGTTGGTCACTGGCTGTTCAAACAGTTTTGCCACCAAAGCAGCACAAGTTTTGGTTCACTAATGCAAAACCACTAAAGCCCTTCCTTATTTTTACTGTGTAGCCAGAACTGCTTTATCTTTTCAAAGTGAAATGATTTTCAATGCAAATAAGGTAAAACTATGCTAAAATAATAACTTCCAGGCCAAGAAACTAATTTCAGCTGAGTTTTTTCCCACATTTGTTACACTCTGATCATTATCACAAATGCACTTTTTAAAATCTACATAAAAAGGGTAAAGTAGACAAGAAAGCTAAAAGGAAGTACCTTGGGTAGTGCTAAGATTGGGTTTCATTCTGAGTGCTGCTGCCAGAAGTGCATGTTGGGTATTCTCTATCAGCTAACAGCTACACATGGGTTGAGATGTGGACCTCAGAGTGGTATCTAAATGCAGGTTTGTGAGCAGGAGACAGGTTGCTCATGAAATATTCATGCAAGGAGCAGCACTTTCTATCCGTTCATACATCCATCCATCCAACCATCCAAGGCCGCAACAACCCACACCCACTCCTCTTCTTTTCCTCTAATCTTCCAGTATGCTTCCCCTGCCCTGGCTATAGGAGTCTGAGCTCAGTCAAGAATAGTTTTGTGCCAAAACACTACCTTTGCCCTCTGGCATGTTGCTGTATACAAAAACATCTGAATTTTGATTTGAGTTCTGTTATATTTCACACTTCAACACTTTGTAGTCTCCTGTGATTCTATTTTTTTCTTTATATATAATACACAGAAAATAATTGCTATGACATAGTGAAAAATAGCGAGAGCGAGAGAGAGAGAGAGAGATCCTAGCCATGTGATGAGAGGAAAATGATGTTCTTTGGTTTTGGGTTGGGCAGCAAGTGGCTCAATTATAGATATCCAACTCCATAGATGACGCACAGCACAGGAGAAAAAAGACAGACAGAGCTTCATCCAAGCCATATAGCTGTCTGGATCAGGACACAGCCTTTTTTTCTATTTTTTTGTCGGTATGTTTGTTTGTTTTTATTCTAACCAACTCCTATGCATCTGTCAGAAACTCATAGCTATTGAGCGCAATGTCATAAAGACAATTACTGAATATCTTTTTGAATTAAATTTCCTTCCATTTGATTGGTAAATCTTTCATACATTATGTTTTAAATGATATTTGTTTATTCTCTTGTTTTTTTTAATTAAGATTTAAATGTTTCTTTTTGGCACTTCTTTAAAAAGGAGTCCATGAAAACACACTGCACAATTGCAAATTGCTTATTGCAAACACACTCAGGCAGCCACCATTTTGCCCATTAAACCTCAAACCATGTAAATGATGAAAGAGAAAAAAAGTTATGCTTCTACTTTTTAAAGTCTTCACAATTTAGTTGCAGATTCTGATTGAACTTTAGTATCTTATGTATGTAGTTTTTATTACTATTTTAACCTTGTTGCCTACAATCAGCCCCCCTAGAAATTGTATTTATATGGACGGAAATGTATTAAAAGTGATGTTTACCAGAAATTGCTGTTGGTGAGGATGTGGGAGATATGAGAATAGGACTAATGAGGCATGTATCTGATGCACTGACAATTCATTCTTGTATTATATCCATGCAACTGCTGTTATATTTTGCTCTCTCTCCATCTCTCTCTCTCTCTCTCTCTCTCTCTCTTTCTCTCTCACTCTGTCTCTGTGTGTGTGTGTGGGGGGGAGTGTGTTTGTGTGTGTGTATTGGGGGGTCAATTTTATAAAACACCAAATGTATACAAGGATAGAAAGATCTGATAAGTTTTTGTTAAGATACTGAGGTTAGACGTATCTGTAAATGTTGCATTAATTAGCTACAGAACTATTATGTTAATGGAAAGCCTTCACAATGATACAAAGACAAACTGTGTGTGTGTGTGTGTGTGTGTGTGTATGTTGTGTGTGTTTCTGTGTGTGTTTTTGGCAGTGTGTGTGTGTGTGTGTGTGTGTGTGTGTGTGTGTGTGTGTGTGGTATCATAGCATGGAAAAAAGCCCAGCTTTAAGCACATGCAAATTCAAAGGCATGTAATCAGGGCAAAATTAATTTTGCTGCTGCTGATTAGAAGTGTTAATTAATCCGTTGGAGGTGCAGACCTAATCTGAGGTCGCATTACACCTCCTGTAAGATTAATTAGGATGCTACAATAACATATATTGCTGCCAGTGCAGATTACAATAAACCCTATTTTTTAACTAAGTAAAGAGCAAAGTAAAACCTGAATGCTTTAAGTACTTTGTAGTCAGTTTTAAGTAAGGTATTTTGTGCTCTGTTATATACACTGGGAATGTATTCCACATTTCTAAACTGGCCAACCTGCTTCTCCACAATATTTCAAAATTTCCCTGACTTCCATTTGATTTAACACTCAGGTTTCTTCGAGTCAACATATATGTAAGAACGATGGAAATTCACTGCAGTTACTGTTCGGGAAATGACATGATGTGGATGTTATGGCACAAACTCCACCAGTTGCCAGCTGGCAGTGTAGGTGGGAGCCTTTTAAAGAGGTCAGTGTGTGTTGGTGTGTTTGAATGGGGACATCCCACCAAAAAGAAATAGAGCCCCCTTGGTCTTGGCCCTTCAATCAGAGTAGCTCTTTGTAATGTTAATAAGGAAGTAAAACACATCTGTTCAGCACTCCCTCCCACACACATCCTTGCACACATGCACTCACATTCATACTTTTAGGAACGCTGTCACCTAAATAGCATCCCTGCCAGGTAGTGCACATGGGAAGGCCTCTATTCTGGCCTTATGGCCCTTTCCTGTCACCATCTCGACCCCAAATCCCTGCCCTTTGTCCATAAATCTTTTGGCGTCAAATGAGTGTTACATCAAGACTCCAGCTTGGATCCTTTGATACTGTTGGAACCAAAGCAAAAATGAACCTAATACTCAACACTTGCATTTTAACTATGATTTAAGACAATACATTAGATTCACTTTAAAAGTCAAAAGTATGTAAAATAAACTTACACTCATATCAATGTAGCAGTTTCATGAAGTACAGCAATAATGGGCAAATTTTACTCATCAAGTAATCATTAGGAAAACACAGAAAATTTAAGAATCTACTATTTCCTTTGTTATATTAGAAATACAAGCCTTTTGGATTGCAATGTGAATAATACTATGGTATAAATATATACACAATATAAAACTTGTGTGTTGGGTTTGTTGCCATAAAGTCATGGCAGTGAGCAAACTTCAATAAACCCAAGAGTGTGGCTGAATTTCAAAAAAACTTATATGAGGGATGTACTGCTCTGAGCAGGTTATGCAACACCATTACTTTATTCCCTACATAGTAATCATAGTACATAAGAAGCCATTTGGAAATTACATAAATGCTGGACACAACCTATTCAATGTGGCTAAATATTAATGGAAAGAAAATATCACTGTGGGTTAATTAAATAAATAAAACCGATCACCATATGTGAGGGGTTTTGGCAAAAGCAGGTGCTTCTCGCCAGGTCAGGCACTGAGCCACAACCAGCTAAAAACAAAAAATCAATACTCTTTCAAAAGTGAGATCTTTGGAAGTTTCTTGTCCAAAAATCTCACTTTTAAAAAAACACATACTCTTCAACCTCAATCGGCTACAGCTCAACGCCTACCCTCGTGAGAAGTCCCTGTGCCTGATATATTACAGTGAATGTTAAGTGTCCCTTCCATTCATTTAAGAATGAGTTAAGAATAACTTAACTTTCACTTACCCAAAATATTTGATTGATATTTTGACTAAAATGTTGCTATTCAACCATGTTTTTGAGAAGTATTCATTCAAGTTATACATGCTAAATGAATCAATTTTGTCCAAACATCCTATTCCAATGATAGTCTTCAAATTTCCGAAGTTTAAAAAGTTATAACTTGGTCAATTTTTGTCAGATTCTAAAAAATATTTCAGCATTAAGTCAATTTTGACTTTTTGTAAGATGGTCCCTGTATTTCAACATGTTTACTCACTTATAAGTAATTATTTGAAATAAATATGACTAATGTAAATGCTCCTTATACTCTCAACACAATACCCATTAACTATTATGCTAAAATGTCTACAGATATTATTTTATTTAATTAAATTTTAACTGAATTGTGATTAATACACTCTCTAGGCAGATGTTCTACATCTGGAATCATGTATTTTGTTTATTAATAGCTTTGTTATTATTGAGTGACAGGAACATCTGGAGGAGATCTCTGGCACATGGTGGGAGGCAGTGGATTAAAGGAACATCAGAGAGTGAGAAAGTGAACATGTGTGATACTGTTTACAAAAATACACCTGGGGTAAAGGCAAGGTGCTAATTAGCTCAAGTGGATAATTAGAATGTGGATAACAGTAATCAAAAGGTGGAGCACTTATAGCTAACCTTCACTCCTTAACCAACCTTCAGGACAGCATCTCTCTCTCACCTACACACAGTCTTGTAATTTATGAGCCAGATATATATATTTTTTATTCTAAACATTGCTACATTGCTGTTTGCAGATACTGTGCTTATCAAATAATCAAATATAACAATAATGTAAATTGTTAGATATTGTCCTTAATCAATATCAGTACTATTATATTACTATATCACAATTTCATTTTTAAATATCCCCTAATTTTTGTGAGCATATGTGAGTGTATATTTTCCTTAATCTCAATTCAGTACTTATATACTAGTTCTAAATAAAAGCTCAATAAGAAATATTCCTTAAATTTTCTTGGATGCAAGACCACTGCTCGAATGCACTGTTCAGTTTTTTGATACTTTAATTTGGTTGCCATTTATATATGCCTTTAGATTTTGGTTCATTGTTTTGTAATATTCTAATATGATAGTTATTAATTATGCAATCATTTGTTTTGTAGTTTTCAGTAACCACCTGTAAATGTGTAAACATGCAACGTTAGAAACACATGACGAAAAAACCAACACTGCGAGAAAACACCTAGAATTTAAGAAGGAGGTAAAAATTAAGGAAGCCATTGTTTCTCTGTCTTCTAAACCTTAAACTCAGTTATCTTCCATAGCCTAGTCACCTCCAGGGAGCATGCGCAGACAGTTTAGCGACTCAAGCGGAAGTAATATTTGTTCATTCTGCACTAAAGGCTCTCTCAGAAGAGGGAAGCTCATGAGCAGTCAAAGTAAAGCTTTCTCTCCCTGTAAAGAATCTGAGAATATTGCATGGAAGAGTGAAAAGACAGAAAATAGTGTAACCTCATTGTCGCTCTACAGTACTCTGCAAAACTATTAGGCCAAGCTATTCCATTCTCAGCCTTTATATTAGAATTCAAGCAGAAAATACGAAAAATTTGTATGCAGTATTAAACATGGCCAAAACAACAAATAAACACTTTTGCACAGTACTACACGTGTGTGAGTTAACTAATCTAGTACACAATAATTCCACAATAGCTGTTGCGAAGTAAAATCTTTACTTAGTTGTTAGAAAAAAATGTCTGCTTAAGTTCAACATGAGAACCCCATAAAGATATAAATCTATTAGGTGTTCAGTTGAAATGCTAAATAAACAGCTTTGACAGGTAACTTCTAGAATATATTTAGAAAAAAATATACTGACGCCCTCCAAAATACTGTATCTTCAAACAAAAAAATCTGTTAAATGGTCTGTGTTTGACACTTATACATGAGCCAAAAAAACCTACACAGTATCAAACCTTTTTTTAAACAACGGTGAAGCTCCCATGGTATACTTCCTTCCTGAACTGCTAAATTGTTAACTGCAGGCAGTATATAGTAATCTATATACTCACAGTCACAATATGCCTGTGCTGTACACCTTACACATCTGAAACCACAGCTTATTGTTGAGACGTTAGATGTTACTAAAATTGGTAGGTTTGCATTTGCCGTTATCTGGTTGTCTCTTATCGGCCCAGTGGGGGAATAAGGTGTGACGGGCCAAGAACGTCAAGTTCCCCTTTCCAGAAGTGTGAGCATTACAACCCTGCCCTGGTGCTATATCAGTGTGTACACAGGAGGAACTTAATCAGGCTTCAACACCTTGACATAGGCGGCTTCACAGACATTAACCGAAATGTCAGCTGCATCATGTGCACCTCTTTCACATTTGCACTGTACTGTTTCAGGACCCAAACCTGTCACCTTTTCTAAACAAGGACAATCCACTTTCTAACTTATATGTCAGATCATTTTACATTATATATATATAATGTTTTTCTCGACGTTTATTTCTCTGTGCTTATCACCTGTTTTGCATTACCACCGAATACACTGCAAAATAAATTACCATATGACCAGGGCACTATATCACCTGATTAACACTTCCTATACAAATAGTTGCAAATGGAAAATGATTCTACTCATACAGTGCTGCTTTGATTAACTTAAAAGTATGCATATTTAAAAATAAAAGTTTGTAGCAAGAAGAAAGAGAGAGAGAGAGAGAGAGAGGATTAATATATTATAAACTTAGATACAATTTCACAATTTGTAGCCTATGACACATTTAAAGAAAGCATAAGAAATGAGTATAACAACATTAATTGCTTTGTTCCGTTAAGTTATTTTAGGTGAGTGTACTACAATTACGTAAATCAGTACCAGCAATAGTGAGCTTTTAGTTTCAAACGAGGGAAATGCAAATATACTTGAGCTGTCTGTCCCTGATAAGACATGTGCAACCTGTGACAACGCATGTAAGAGTATAGGTTTTAAGATAAGTATTTGTTTTTTTTCTCCTAAAATTGTGTCCTTTTATTACCTATTGTTTCATTCACAGAGCCACTGAAATTTGCATGCTTCATTTCTTTAGGTATCTTTATTACGCATGTATTTACAGGTACTGTTATGCCTGTTGCAATACTTCACAAAAAATTGATAGTGAGAGGATAGTGTAATGGTAAGCTGCGGGAGTGTGACCTCCTTTTTCTTGACAAAAGAAATTAAAGTTCTTAATCGCTAATAATTCTGATGATACTGAAAATCCAACACCCTGGGATGTCGGCATGTTTTTTCACATTAACTGCTCATTTCAGATTTCTGTTTGATTAATGTCAGATTTTGACTTGGCCATTCTAGAATATTAAGTTTATTCTTCTGTGACCATTCTTTAGCAAAATGATTGTGCTCAGGGTCGTTGTCTTACTGCATGACCCACCATCTCTTGTGATTTAGTGTAAGGACAGGCGTCCTGACATTTTCAGTTAGAATTTATCAGTATAATTCATAATTAACTGTCCCATTAATGATTTCACAGATCAGATGCATCATTTCACAGACTTTTATGCATCTTGCTTTTGAAGTGATCTTTGTTGGCTTATCGCTTATGAGGAGAATAACAATGGCCATAAATCTTCTCCAGTTGTATACACTCTGTCTGATGGTGGAGTCTTAACTCTTTAAAGATGGTATTTTCAGACTTATAAGTGTTAACACCTCTTTTTCTAAAGGCTTAAGTTGTGAATTGTGAAGATCAGACTTTGTTAGATCCCCATTCTTTAAATACAACATTGTGCCTTCAGATTACCTGCTAATCCTCTCCACTCACATATATGTAACACATGAATCATTTTCCTAAAAATACTATAAATATCTATTTTTTTGTTTTTTTGCATTTTCAGTATGTTAAGGACTTCAAAGAATTTGATGACTGTAGCTCGAGGCCTTATCGCCCAACATCTCACTGTGACTAATGACAGATGTTGCCAGCTGATTTTAGATCTCTGACTACCTTTGGTTTCATACAATACTAAAACACATATAATGCTCACCCAAAGCATGCCCTGATTATTGTCCATGTCCTGACATTAGTAATTTGACTAGGTCTCATAGTGCTTTTACTTTTTAAAGACAAATAAAAAAATTCTAAAGTCACTGTTTATTGTAATGTATTTTTTGAAGCTGTATCTTAGGAAACCTTCATAGTACCGTAAATGGAAGCTCTCCCCAGCTAACCATTATGGATGATCTCCTCAGTAAATATGGCTCTAAAAATGGTAGCTTTTAGTTACAATAAAATAAATAAATAAACATGCTTACAAAAGAGCAAAACAACTTTCTTCTGTCTGCTAAGCTTAGGCTCAAGTTTAAATGCAGGCATAATATTATTTACAGTAACACATAAGTCAGTGGAAATACCTTGCAAACCAAGAATTACAAATATGTGCATGCTTCCCATGTCTGAGCTACGTTTGTAACTAAACCACAAACAAAAAGTAAATAACAAGTCAAATAATTAAAGCACAAAAATTTCAGTCACATCCTCTTGTTCATATGAATGTGCTTAGGACTCGGGACTGATTTTGCAGATGCAAACAAGACACACATGTACAGCACCATGGAATAAAGGTTCTGATGTTGCTGGTGCAATGTATCCCTCTCATTGTGACTAAAATACAAATAAATGGCAATGTTTCTCACATGCAATGAGACAGTGATGATCAAGTCCACCTATTTGTACATTTCCTGTACCGGACTTTTGCAGTAGTGAAACTGTCTATGTCAGCAGACTAACAGCAGCTGGTCAGCCTTGATCATCCAAGTTCATCAGCCACAAGTAACAACAAGGCCTCTAACTACTGGCTTTGTATGACAGCAAAAGCCATTTTAGACCTTCACAATGGAAATGGGTCAAGCCCTTTAGGCCAGCTCAGTGAATATAATGAATTGTCAATACAGTACCTACTCAACTTGATTGTTAGAAATGTGTGTCAAGTATCATGTACATGGTAACACTATTGTATAGAGCAGAGCATATTGTATATGGTGATGCATAATTTAAGCATAAACAGTTATATCTCAAAAAAGGCAAGTCAGTTGTCATGAACAGACTTTAGTGAAAACTTGATAATGTTTTTAGAAGACAAGGTGTAACAGCAGTATAGATAACAATAATGATAAAATGTTTGTTTTGACCAATGAGCCATAAACAGTGATATGGGTTCTTTAGCTCTCCTTGAACCAAAGATAAGTATAGATTAGGTGGCAACCCATTTAATTATCATTGGTGTAAAACAAGCATATGTATATTCCTTGCTAGTAGGACATTTTAATAATTTTGTATCATTTCATAATCCTAGATATATTAAAGATAAACATAATTCATTATGTTTGTTATATTATATGGCACTCGGTGCTGGATTAATAGATTTCCAATTATTGTTCCATCACACAACCTAAAGGCATGTCTAGTTCTATGCAGTGGAAGAAGACTTAGTGTATCATTGCTAGTCCACAAATGATTATCTTACTATTAAGAGCTACATAAGGGATGCAGAGGTACCACCGTCTGGCAGGGTGAATTGATTTACAGATCAGGATACAGCTCTTTACAGCGCTACCTTCAGAGTGACAGATGTATGTCTCCTAGATGTGACCTGAGAAAATGACCTCAGAAAACCACCTGCCCCCAAGGCACGGGATGGGTAATTTGTCCCCCACTTTGTCCCATTCACCACATTGGATGGCAATGGTTGTCTGAAGTAAGAGGAACTGACAGGCGTTCTTACCCTAGGGCAACACTTTCCAGCCAAGTGGAGCTGTGTGCTAGAGGTCGAGAAGGTAAAAAATTATAAATGACTGCTAAGTAGTCATTTGGTCTTCATTACACTCATCCTTATGGCCTAAAAAACAAGGTCCTACTTATTCTTTTTTGCTCTGCTTCCATCTTTCCACCCACACATATGTAATAGGCATCTTAAAGTGTGTTTCCTTATTTGTGACTCATATTATTCAAGAAGTATGGCAATAGTAAATCTACTGGCTTCTTATTTGGGAGGATTGTGTATTGCATTCACATTTTTTAAGGTGGTGGATTAATTTGATACTTTATTTTTAACCTTTAATAGACATGTATTTTCAAACAGTAAGGAAAAATGTGAATCCTACAATGTGAAATAAAATATTAGTAAATGGACATGGATTCACCACGTGAAGTCTTGCTTTACTGATCTTTAGCTGACAAGAATTGAAGTTGGACTTCCAGAGTAATCAAATTACAATTTTCTCTGTAAAAGAAAAATCCCATTAAGTCCAGTGAGTACTTAGTGGCTAAAAATTGCCTCAGAAAAAGGCAAAAACAAAGACGATATTTTATTTATATTTTATCAATGATCCAATTAGATTTGACAAAATCTGTATTTGTTTCCATTTTATGCTAGGTACTTTGGTCAGCCTAGCTGGTAAAACTAAAACGAGGAAAGTAGCAGCTGCATGCAGCAAGTGAATGGTGTGCATCATTCCATCATAGGTGTTGAATGTTCATGCATTTTTCACAATTGTTAGACTCAACAAATCGCTATAAACCTCTCTTGTCAAAGATTTGTGTTTTGAAATAGGTCCAGCTGGGGCAAAGAACCACACTAGCAAGTTATTCACTCTCATATTTTGTTTCTGGTCGAGATGATTTAAAGATTGAAGGTCAAAATTCTGTTATTATGGCCAGAGATGGACAGGTGGAGTTTTAAAAGACATACACCAAACTATAAAAAAAAAGAGTATGAAGCATAAAATCATCTACTTTAGGGAAAGTTTTGAAATTAATTTGCATGCTCTGTGACTGATAAGCTGAAATGATTCATAATAGTTTTTTGAAAAACATATAATAAAAACATATAATAATCATATATTCAATCACTTTGAAAAAAATAAAGTTATTATGCAAATTAAACATTTACATAAAGTACAAATCTTCCCTGAATATTATAAAAAAAGAAGTATCTTTGCAACCTGTGGCTTTCCCTTGTCCAGCTAGTTCTATAAGTCAATCATTTGTTATTCAACCACTTCTTTAAAAGAGGAAGAATAATTCTAAATAGAGAACTAGCTAAAATGCTGACACTGCTGATGGTTAGGCTATTTACATTTTCAAAGACTGTAGCACTTTCATATTTACAACAAAGCAAGAAAAAAAGAAACATCACTCTCCATTGGTGTTCTACCTATCACTATTTACCTGGTTATTAGCAGGGTTTTAAAATTGCTTGGCAGAAGAAAGTCCAGCCAGGCTAAGGCCATCATCAGGAAAAGAGGGCTTCCTTTAACACAGCAGGATCTGTTAATAAACGCTCTTACTTTTGTTCCCTGCACAGTTGGCAGGAGGTAGGCTAACAATACAACAACTTATAATGCTCACGCCCAAGGGGTGCTAGAGGCAAGCACTGATGATGGTGCATTCAGTATTGGCAGAATTAAGGAGGTCATGAACTTATTCTAACATCACCTTTAAAGCCACTGTTTTTATAGCCTTGTATAGTCTCTGCATAAATGGTAGATCATAACAAGAAATAGTCATTATTAAAATAATCTTGAATATTTTTTTAGTCAAAATTCCAAAGTACATCACCTACTATTTCTTACATGAGTCTTATTTTAGGCATGTCTGAGTGACAGCTATCTTGAGATTGCAACAGAGTGTGGCTAAAAGATCAAATAGAGTACAGCTGCTGGTCCCACAACACTGGCGGTCACCTGCTGCCAAGGCCTTAATTTGCTGATACAATCTGACCATTGACTTCAGTTCCCTGCTGCAGCCAGAGGCTTAAGACACAGCAGATGTGAAAATGTTATTAAACTTGTGCCACAGCTTAAGTCTAGAATTTGTCTCTACCTCACCACTGATGACTGACAACAAGGTTTTACTGTCCCTGGTTACCAAGGTACTCATGCTGGAATGTGACTCTGTTGGCATGTAATGTGCTCCAAAGGGAAAAATGGAGTAAAGTGGCAAGGCTCAATGTGATCGTCCTACCATCAAAAGAACTGCATGGGCACTAAGAAGTGACTGATTGATCAAATACAGATGGTACCAAAATATGCCGAGAGGACTCAAGGTAGTGACACCTACAGAAGGTGAAGCTGAAGTGTGAACCTCCCACAAAAGGTTTCAATTGTCCTATAAATTGTCCCATCCTACAACCCTCTTCACATTCAGTGCCTATACATGCATTTAATAATTTGATCATTGTCTGACTTCTGCAGTTATGAGTTTATTCAAGTGATCATGTAAACTGCATACTCCAATCTAGACATCAGATTAAGAAATTCAATAAAGAAAACTGAATTTTTACCTCAGTACTTGGATTTCTCAGTGCATTGTATTGTCCTTTGCAAATCTATTTCCATTTTTACTCGCATACATCTGGCAACCTTGGGATAAAATGCAGCACCTGTGAAATGACTACCAAACACTTTTGGGGAAACTCCAAAACACAGTATATGCTTGGGGAAAATAAGAAATGTTTTGATTTAATTATTAAACTTTATAATTCTTCAGACTATTCATTGGCTGCAGAGTAGAAATCCTATTCCTGCCTGAGTCATGTAAACCCGGAGCTTTCCCATTATCTGATTACCCAAGTGCATGTGCATTCACTGATTGGATTACTGACAAAATGTGATTTTGGGCAGTTAATGGATTGTTAAGTGCATGTAATCACACGCAGAGTTACCCACCCCTGTTGGTCATTTACAGCGTATAACTGAGTCATCAGGGGCATTTTACTATACTGGCATCCAGGTCATGCAGTTGATAAATCAGATTATGGCTGACTCATTATAACATTATTAAACACTTGTGTATGTAAATGTACTCATGAACCATAGTGGAGTTCAAAAATCTAAAATAAAATGCTAAATTCTTCCATTAACAGCATATGACACTTTTTATACCCCTACCTTTTTAAACATACACTGCATGCTACCCATTTGACTATTAAAGTTTACTGGGAATTAAAGCTTTTGAAGACTGAAACAATCACCAGCCCTCTCATAACTGATGAAAGGCACATCGCAGACTGGGACTTACACCACGACTCTGCCTTCTGAATACTTAAAGACCAAGTCGGCGGCATTTCCACTCAAAGGTGAAATCTAAAGGAAGTGTCTGTGAGGACCCTTCTCCCTCTCCTCTTCACTCTTTTCACCCTTTGTCCTACCTCATTTATTAGACTGTGGGTTCCAATTAGCAATTAGACAGCACTATTGTTGGAGAAACAATTTGTCACTTAAATCGTGACTCCTCAAGATGCTTGTGGCATTTTTGGTCTAAAAAGCACTATATGTCTGTGAGAGGTTTATTAGAACTACTAAACAGGGAACATTGTGAGGAGGACATTTTTCACTTCACAATTTAGAAAAGTGTTGGTCAGAAACAGAGACAGCATTAAAATGCATATTCTTCTATGAGTCCCCAGTGTGCACACGTAATCGCACACATTCACAGTATTACCACCAGCCACTTTTTCCATGCTGTACCAACACATGTATGTTTCTTTTGCACTAAAGTACTTGTATCAGCTCCTCACACATTTTTGAAAACACTTCCATATGACCATCACTGTGGTAAAGGTGTGTAACTGTCTAGGACAGAAAGGAATGAGCACTTCCAGTTTACGTTGTGGTTTAAATTACAGAACTGTGCTACCAACCAAATGTGCACTTACAAAGGTCTTTCTGAAAGCATCAAAGGAAACGAAAATACTCTCTCTACAGACATTAGAAGGGACTATATGTATAATGAATACCAACCAGTGTCTCAAACTTTCAGTATAGCTTTGTGTTTATTTTTTTCCCTGTTGCATCTGTGATTCTGGGTTACACTTTGTCAATCATTAGAGGCTTCCTTGGAGATTTGCTTCTCCTTTTTTAGGTTCTCCAGTTATAACCCCCAACACACACTACGAAAGGGAGAATCATTATCATAAATTCATCTGCAGAGATATAGTTCTCTACAAGGCAAGAAAAGGAAAAACATACCCTAAATTTCAGGAAAAAAGATACAAACACACCCATACAACAATGTTTGGAGCATAGGAAAAACCACCAACAACAACAAAAGTAATTTTACAAAGTTGAGGAAAGGGATTTTTTAGGCGTAAAGATATTACTGGTTCCCTTAAATGAGGTTTGGGAAGAGTGTAATCATTTTTATTAAAATTATATAATAATTACTGGTACTTTCATTACAATGACTTACTGCAGTACATGTAATGTTAAATCTACATTTGAGAAATATATCTGTCTAGATATAATAAAGGTGTTGCAGAAAAGCTTATTAGAGATGTTAAATTATGAAGCAACCCATTGAAGCAAGTCATTATTTAAAATATATCCATATAATACATTAAAGAAAATCCCCTTAATTAAACTCTTTCTTACCTGTATTGGAGGCAGATTTATAGAACAACATCATGAGTGCCCAGAAAGAGAAACCAGAGTAACAAATAATTAGGCATTTTCTTCAGTAAGCAAAATCAATTGCAAAACAGTGATATATAAACTGGAAGTATAAAAATATAAAAATATACATATATAACAAGTAATAGTACACAAGAAGACATGCTTTTTTAATTCTTTATTTCTTCTTCCTTTCTTTTTAAGTATCTATCAGTTAATCTATTACTTGATAAACCAGTTTTTTGATCAATCAATCCAGCTAGCTATCAACTTATTGCCTAGTTTCCCAGCGCACATGTCCTGTTGGCCCCTTGATCAAGGACTTTAAGCATAAACAGCTCAGATCCTGCTCATCTTACATAGAGATAGATAAAAAAGACTGCCAAATGGATAAATGTAAAATGTAAACATCACAATGAAACAAGATATTAGTGCCCCAAAACACATATGAATCTTTTTTCTGTTTGTGAGGGTAAGAGAAAAAAAAATAGTTTTCTCTCCGTTGACTTGAATGAGACATCTGTAGACAGCTAGATCTTAATGAATTACCTTCTGGTCTAGTGCACAGATTTACAGCTAACATGTTAATTACAGTCATACTGCTTAAACCAATTTGCATTTAACCTAGATTCACCCTCTAGCAGGATTATTTGGGTGCATTGACATGGCCAATATGTAGTAACACAAACTCACAGACTAAAAAAAATCTATGCAAAATCTGTGCAGACATATTATCATAGTTTACTGCCTGTTAATAAACACAAGACAGAGTTATACTATACTATATACCATACTATACTATAATTATACACACACACACACACACACACACACACACACACACACACACACACATATATATACATCTATAGTATATAGTCTGAGATACATGCAAACAAAGGACACATTTGAACAAGAAGTACAACCCCAGGCAGTCTACTGAGTCACCTATTTCTGCTATGCAGTTGTCTTTCCCACGCTAACCTTGTGCACTCTCATTAGTGCACTAATTGTCTGCTGGAGGCATTCGTTTCAGGTGAACTGTTACATAGGATGTTAGATATGATATAGATCTATGGGAAAACTTGCTTGTCTATTATCTCAGCCTACTATTTATTTATATAGTTATTCTTGATGTTTCAATTAACCATGTGTTAAGCCACTAAGCACAAATAGACTGGGTTTTCCATGTGAGTTGCATGTAAACCTATATCCATAAATTTAAACGAACTCTCAGAGAGTGCAAGACAGAAATGCTCCAACTGTAACTCAGTAACTAGTCAAGCAAATAATGGCATAAACATAATGTTATATGTCATTGACCTTTTTATTCTCACTTATAAAAGTAAGTTTTGCAGGTCAATTCAAGGCAGTTTTTGTACACAGGCAAGAGTTAGCAAGTGTCTATATTAGACCTTGCTCGCTCTGTCCAGTCCTGGTAAAACTGAAACGCCTCTCCTCTCGAGTGTTTCAGGCAGGACGTCAGCAGATGTTTTAATCTATCACAGTGAGGTGCAGTTATCACATAACCTCTGGAAAAGGGTGGGCATCAAACCCGGTCTCTAATTAAAACATGCAAGCAAATTATTGTCTTAAATGTTTACAGATGACAAAGCAATCAGAGGTGACTTTTTTAACCTGGTTCTGTTACAAAATTTTATTGTGATTATATTTAAGCATTTTATATGGAAGTCTCAAGAAACTGGGACATGTGAATATAATAAGTGTGAACATCATAGTACTACTTGTCTGGACATGGCCTTAAAAACAGGTCACCAAAATGATCAATGGTGCCACGCTAGAATGTTAATTTCTCTCACATTTATATTGCTAAGTTTAAAAGGCCCTTTTTAATCTATGAGAAATTCTGTTCTAAGTTCTGCTTGTTTGGAACTGTTTATGTGATTCTGATGAGCTTTTAAGAGTGTGCTTAGGTTCTGGAAAAAGACACCATCAAATGAACAAAGATATATAATTTATGAGACTAGCGTCTTTTGTTAGCACACTTTACATAAACTACTTAATTACTATTTAGCCTGTTTCCTTAGTCATTAAGCTGCCCTTACATGAAATAGGATATAGTGTAAGGCCAGTCGTCAGATGAGGAGTTCCATAAGGGCATAAATGCTGGGATGCGTTCTGGCATATTTCTAAGGTTGAGCATGGAAAAAAGAAAATGGCGTGCTTTTCTGTGGTTTTTCAGCGCTGTTTTGGATGGCAACCACCCCTTCTGTGGTGAAAATAACACAGATGACAAGACCATTTGAAGTAGAAACTCTCTTTTCCATTTAATAAGGTTTGCCAGACTACTGTTATACTGCTGTCTTTTGCAAATGATTAGTGCACTGCTGGTCAAATCCTATTTCTTGCTGATTTTCTATATTAAAAGACCATAACATAATCTATCAGAAATCAAATTGAAATATGAAATATTTCTGAAATGCAGAACTGAAAATGTGGTGGGTAAAAAAAAAGTGTTTCGTTGTTTTGAGTGATAAAGTTAGGTATTTTAGTAATGACTCGCAACTGAACTGACTCATTAAAAGTTTGATGTTATATGTGTAAGTTATATATTTTTGTTTCCTTTAGAGGTTGTGCAAACTTTTACATAACACAGCATGTTAACAAGCATTAGATACTTTCAGATTTCAGCAGAGCTGTCTGTTAGAACTTGCATGAAGAATTCATGAGACTATTACATTGACAAGCTCCTAAGTATGTAGCACTTCACAGTAACTTTAGGTAATCTCTGTTATCAATCTGGGATGGCTGAATACCGCAAGTAATGTACCACTGGCATTATTCCCACTATAATGGCAGAACACAATTCATTTGCCTCCCCCTACTACAGCTCCTCACAGACTGCCTGTGACCTTTTGCTACATCTGCTCCTTTTGTGAGTGACACCAAAGGCAGAGAGACAGAAGGGTCGGCTAAAATTCCTAGTTGATTGTATCTGGCTTGCGGTAATAAAGTTAGAATGAATTTTAGACCTGGTCCCCTTTGTACTGTCTTCAGCTGCTCTCTTTGGAAAACAAGTCAATCACTGGCCCGGAGTAATCTCGTTACCTGTGAAATGTATGCATGCAAGAACCGTTTACAGAGCAGTGGTGAAATAGACATAACTCAGACAAAAACTAGGTGACAAGTACATCTACAAATACATAAGCTGATAATTTTGTGAAATCACTATTGAGTTAGGGTCAGACCCATCTAGGGGTAACTATCTAGGAGTCCACAAATAGTTCCACCTCAATAGGAAACTGACATAACTCTTGAATTTCTGACCTTGCTGAAAACGACACGTCAAGAGTAAAATGTTTCAGTGACTATGCAAGTTCAGAAGACACAGCACACCTTATTTTTCACACCCTTGCTACTGTCATGCCGTTGGGTCGAGCTAGATTTGCACAAAACCATCCGTCTCACAGGAGCCCACGACATTCTGAAGCACCTTGTCAGATGCCGCCTGACCTGCTTGCTCTGTGAGGCGCCCCCCGGGGGATATAATAAAGAAGAACGAAACAATGACAGAAAAGGGTTGTGTGCAGCCAAGAGGAGAAATGAGGCAAGGGGGTGTGACATCGACAGAGAAAGAGAATGGGAACGCTTCGACGCTAAGCCTACCGTTCCACCATTTCCTCCCCCTCCACACACACACACACACACCCAGGCCATTGTACACCCGGGGGCTTCGCAGATAAATGGCCGCATGTTAACCACATTTGACGTGCTGCACAAAAGGGGACACCGTGGGTCCCATGACGCAACCTGCAACAACTAAATCCCCCCTCCAACTTCCCTCACTCTCACCTCCTCCTCACACTCTACCCATTCTGAATGAGGGAGAAAAGACGAGGTGCATTGATTGGCCAAAGCTAGAACGTCAAGTGCAATAAGAAGCACAACAATTTGTTGCTAGGGTCTATGGGCTCTTCAGCTTTATGCCTGGCTTTTCGACCTAATGTCTAGCCGGCAGGCCAAAAAGACAAATTAAACAATACTTTCAAGAAATATATGTTTATTTTTATTACTGCCCCATTATAAAGCTAATTTTGCTAGCCACTAATCTATACATACAAAAATATGTATACATGTCCCAGATCTACCTTTATACCTTACTGTGGTTTTCTGAAAGACTTTAAAAATGTTGCTTTACTCCTGTCATTAAGTACATCAAGTGCACATAAGAGGTTGGTTTCATATTTATAAGAAGCACATGGAGCCCAAAGTTTTATCTACATTACATTGATTCAGTTTGAGTCCTGTGAGTTACAAACATGGATGCAGGAAAAGTGGGACTTTACAGACACTCTGTTTTTAGCCCATCTTGTTAGGTAGACCTGACTATTAAAATTGCTAGCTTCTGATATCATTACCTGCTTGTTGCTAAGAGTTTTTGGACTGTGAAAGTAAGCCATAATACGTGTGATACCAGACCTTCAATTGTGCCTTTACTCTCAAGATTAACTATGGCCCCTCTTCCTTTGGATCCTATTCAGGTACAAAAAGTGACCTCTGTATGCCAGAGCATGGGAGCCAGGAACTACCCTCTCCCCTGCACCCACTTCCCTAGCTACAGGGCCAAAAAAACAACAACCCTATAACAGGGCACTCACATTGCAGCACCAGCACTAAACTTCTCAGCCCTGTCTCATCTTTGATGGCTGACGGCCTGTACAAAAGCACCTGCTCTGTCCCTGGAGAGCTCCTCTGGTCCCCCCTGCTCAAACCCCTGCTGATCTCACTGGCATTCCATGCCTTTGGGGGGCCCTTCCCATGGCTACCTCTCTCGTCAGTTGCCTCCGAAGCCTCCCACGACTCAGTTCGCCATGTATCCCCCCCCACCCCCTCTCTTCCATAATCCCATGGTAAACACCTCCGCAAACCCAGGCGGTGTGAGGATGCACGAGACTTCTCTGCAAGCTTTGGGTAAAGGTGCTGTGCTGATAGGACCACAATGCGTGGGAACAAGGGAGGAGGGCTGGAACACCTCATTGAGATGCAAGGGGGTCACTCGCAAAAAGTGAGAACCTTATAATGTGACAAAGATTTCCACAGGTTGATGCAGATAAACACAGACATAGCTTCTTTTCTCATACAGTTTTATATAAAGAGAATTCAATTGACAATTTTAATTTCACACAGTCATCCATTCCTTAAGATTAATTAAGGGTTTGTTTTGGCTGCTCTTTACCACACATTTGCAAGAAGGTTAATTTCACAAGTTAATGTTTGTCTTCTATGTGTTGGTTTAAAAAACTGCTATATTTACCTAAAACGACTTTTGGTCTGCCTCTATGTATGTGGATGTAAGAGTTAGAGAGACAGAGGGAGGGTGATACAGTGAGAGAAAGAGATATGTATGAAAGTGGGTGGACAGCTGTGTTCTTTTCAGATAAACTTACAATTAGAGACGGAGTTCGCTCTCCCCTTTAAACCACTTCTGGCATAATTTGACAAGTGGCATCTCCATTACAGCACATATTCCATTCAAACCCAGTACCATAAAGTGATTAGTGCCTAATGCCCATGTAGACATTAAATCAGAAAGATACCCCTTGAATGCACATGCACCTGCACTAAATAAATCCTTTTAAATCCAAACTTAGTTCAAGTATGTATTAGCATTCTATATCTTGGGTAGCTTTATGCTTATTTTACACAACAACACTAAAGAGTCACAAATGGGTGGAATAAATCCAATTAATCGTACTGGCTTGCTTCTACCCCTTTTAGCCATTTCCTTGTCTCTAATATTCTTACCACCTTTCTCCTGTCTCCTCCCCTCACTGTTTATTGCTGCCCAGTCACCACTGGAAGATAGCGCACTAATTGCAGACATGCCAGGCCAGCACCATAATAAGGTTGGAGTGGGGTGGGGGACACATTAAGCGTGGCTTGCTCATTTGTGGAAACGGCTGAGGAAGGTGCCACGTATGAATATTTCATTAGCTTTAATTGCTGAGGAACACTTTCTTTATGGCAGTCTCGCCAAAGAGGCCGCCAACGGTAATAACGAGGCATGGCCCATTGTAAAACTTGAAAAGCTGATGGCATTAAGACCTGTGATTTTGTCAGCCTGAAAATGTAGCTTCAGATATGCCATCTGGAACCATGGCACAAATAGCAATTCACTCTTACAGATGCCAGCTGTGTAACAATTTCAAGACTGTGGCTATAGATTTATAAGGATTTTACCTGCTTTAACATAAACTACCTTTAAAAACCCATACCACTAATCATCAGACTTATTGCCTATGTCCCATTCATGTCTTAAATTAAACGAGACATATCAAAGCAAACACTTCGTTTTTCAGACGCTATTGCATTGTCCAAGTTGTATCAAAGCTCAGATCTCCTTTTAACTAAAGTTAATCACAGCAACAAACATAGAGCTACACACAATTTTAAGGGGAGTCAGCTCGCTCTTTCCTTGGTATTAAAGCCACTGTAATAAAGCTTTGACATTGCCATCAGATCTAATCCTTCTGAACTGTAATGCTTACATTAAGGAAGAGGATCATTTAGCTTAGGAATGTAAAGCACAGGACATCCTCCCTGATAAGGAGCAGACATGCCTTGCCTGGGGTTCTGGGCCAGGAGTTATCGACTAGGAAGGCAGCGAGTCAGCACTACACTCAGGCACTGGTTTCCGTGAGCAGAAAGTCTCCTCATTACTTTAATTGCTAGACCTTCGACCCCCCCCAACCAAATAGTGTCCTATAATCGGTATAAACAAAGACCCTATTAGTGGGCAAATTGTTAGGAAAACAAAGAATGATGGGGAATGGAAAAAGACAAGACCAGAGCATGCCACTGAACTGGTGATGCTTGACGATAAAAGTTTGGCAAATAAAGTGTTCTTTCCTTCTATATTAAAAGACACAGCGAATACATTTATCTGTGAGGACAAGAGGAATGCTGTCACCATGACTAAAGCTTGAGCCTTGCTTATTACCTGAGGTGCCAGAGTGACTATAGGTTGTGACTGCTTAAAAAATCAATGGTCACAATCTCTGCCCTAATTATATTCTGGAAGAGCCATGCATTTGTCTTTTCGAATTGCAACATTTGACAAAAGTAACATATTGGTGCAAGTTAGCATGGTTGTCTTACTGCTGAGGTTTGATTCCTGGTCCGACTCCACCTGTGTGGATGTTCTCTTTGAATGTCTGCATGGGTTTTTTTTTTTACAGATACTATGGTTTCCTCCCACATCACAAAGATGCCTTAGACATGCACAGGTCATTTGGTCTCTTTAAATTATCCCAATGAGTAAGTGTTCATATGAAGGTGCCCTGTGATGGGTTTCTGCTTTTACATGCATAAGTTCTGGCCTGTTCTACTGGTTAGGCCCCAATTTCCCCTGAACCTTAAGTGAAATACGTAGGTATGAAAATGAATGAATTAATTATTACATTGTACTTGAAGAAGCACGGTATCACCAAATTAATTATTTGAAATAAATTCTAACACATGAGATGGAGACAAATCTACCCTCAAGCATTTGTGTTTCTGTTGCAAATAACATATCCATGATATCATAAGGCAGTATCTACATTCATATGCAACTGCGTGAAAACTTCTCACCACAGGTGACTGTCAGATACGACAGCACATTTCAAGCCCTATCTCTACAGGGTGCTGTCATCAGAACTGGCTTTTAGGAGGCATTCACCCATACACAAGAGGTCTGGACCCACAGATGTCATGACACCTTAATCCACCGATCCGTTATTGATTGTTCCATGTGTCGACAACCTTGCCGGAGGTGTTCCGATAATCAAATGGAACATAATCCATGTGCATGCGCATTGGCAAAGAATATCTAGGCATGTGGGCTAACTTGTTGGGTTTGCTAATTAGAGCCAAACTGTTGACTGAATTTCATGTACTTTGCTATTATAGTAAGATAGAAATGTACGTACATGATAAGCCCAAAGAGTCCTATAACTACTGGCTTTATTTGCATCAGAAATCTGTGCTTAATTTTAATAACTTCATTTAGGCATCCAAGTTTTACTTTCCCTCCCCCAACCCTGACAGTTGCATTGAACTTTACTCTCAGTCATTATCACCGGGGCTGTTGTTTCTGCAGCCTGCAGTGGCATACCTCATTATTGACCTTGGTAAATCCTCAGTGTTTAGGCTAACGGCAGTGCGGCGCCACAAAATGTCACAGCACTATGCCGTACTCGCACATGTGCACATGTTTACATGAAAGGAGGGAAAAAGGGAGAAAAGCTTGCTACAACCGCCTGTCAGTCACCTTGAACCATGCACACAAAACATCAACAGCCAACCACTTCAAACTAACCAGTAGATAACTGTAAAGCAGGCCGCTTGATCTGCAGAAACATTATGTTCAGCCTCAAATAGATGCCAAACGTAGGTGTTGGGCACTAGGTCATCACACTCAGCACAGGAGTGGCCTTTGTCTGAACAGAAACAAATGCTTGGGCATTTGCAGCTGTATCATCTTGAAGGGAGTAGGAGGGCAAGGCAACAGAGGGGAGAACAGACTTGTGACAGTAAATTGCTCATTCTGGTTAGTCACAAGTGACACAGGGCTAACAGGGCCTTGGGTGGCATTCTCCTGTCCCTCTTAGCAGTGACAGATGTTACAAGGACAGGGCAGGATAAAGCACACTCACTGTCTTCACACCAACTCTGGGAACAGAAGGTGGGGGATGGGTTTAATGTATTTTAACTTGGAAAAAAAACACTTCAGTTACACAATAGCAAACTATGTAAGAATTCAACTACTTTCTTTCTAGCAGATATTCTACAGAAGAAAACAAATCTCTGGACTTCATTATATTCTATGTCGCACACATGTTCTCAGCCTCTATCTCCAAGCGCACTAATCTCTGAGGCCAGGGATCAAGTCTGGGTGGGATGGGGGGGAATAAAAAAGGCGCATCTCTGCTGCTAATGTATGTCCCCTGTCTTTGGTAGATAGCTGGTTACTTTAGCTTTAACCAGGCTCCCTAGGCCACCACCATGCTGCTTAATGCGATAATGCAAAAGCCCGGTGAAGATTTAGGCCTCCTGCATCCCACCAAACAAAAGGCTCCCTCTTTCCAAGAGGAGCCCTGTCCCCTCCCCAGTTGTCCATAGGTGTTTGCTGAAGTAAATCGGCCTAAATCCTGCACAGCTTGGCCCATATGAAAAAGGAGGGGGGATCTGAATAAAGGTGTACAGATAATCTCCTTTCTTAACACCAACAGAAAAAAAGTTGAACAACAGTGGTGGTGAAACAGATAAAATTAGGAATTCATATCACACGGTTCATTTAAGTCCTCCTGAATCCTCCCCTTTCCCTCTCTTACTTGGTAGACTTGTGGCTTTGCATTTGTGGTCCATGACCTTTTGAGGTACGAAGAGAAAGGCCAGTAAAAAGCTGGCACAATAACGAATGTCTCGTCCATTACTGAAAAGGCACAGGATTTTGCCACCTGAAAGGACATTTTGCTTTTCTCTCACAAAACACCCAGACAAACAGAAACTAGAACAACAACAAACATTTGTGTGACAACAGATATGACTGATATGACTCACCATGTACACTAACAGTCTTCAACAAGAAATGAATAGCAATGACACAATTGTTGCTGAAACATAAATGTAAGCAAACAACTAATAGTGAGTCGTATTGCAGGAGTCTCAAAATGGAATTTGGATATTCTCAGATACCTGCGAAATTGTTTAAGGTCCATAAAACAATCTGTAACTTTCTCTACTTCTCTTGCATCTCCACTACTTTGTTGTTGTCACTCTGTTATTCAGCTGTTTAATAGGCAGGAATGGCATCCAGTAACTCTATCCATGCCATTAGTAAAAGACCCAGACTCTCGTTTAAGGCAATTGACTATTGTGGGCTGCGTAACCAAGGGATGTTTAACAATTGTTGAGAGACACTAAAGTTATGTCACTCTCTACCTCTCCACCTCCTGTTCGTCTCTTTGCCAGGCAGTATTTCTACCTCTCTCCTCTCCTTTTCTCTCTCTCTCTCTCTCTCTCTCTCTCTCTCTCTCTGTGTCTCTCTCTCTCTCTCGTGCAAACTCTTTTCATCTCTGGCTTTGGGATGCTGAAAGCGAGAGAGTGGCCTAGCAGCAGTGAAAGGACTGAATTGTGATTAAGAAGGAGGAGAGGAGCTCCTTTTCTTTGTTCTACCCTTGGGGGGTGTTTACTAAGGGGGTGTGAGGCAGAGGAGGGAGAGAGTAAAAGAGGAAAAGGGGGAGAAAAAAAATAGCGAGTTAGTAGGGGGATGGCTGAACATGTTACAGCAGATATGAAAAGCATTCAGGACAGTGTGGATGAAAGCAAAAGTGCCAACTTTACCAGTGAAGAAAGATGTGTTGCAAGTTGAGATGCAATGTTAATACAAGTGGAATATCTGTAGTAAAAGTGTACATACATCGCTAAAATAAACAGATATCTATCCAGTTCTGTCTTTGCTTTGATAAATTACTAAAGGACAGCATTTGTCTTAAGGAAACTGTTAAAGCGGTGAGTGAAAGGTGTCTCTCGCAGCTGCAAGGACAATGGTCTGGTTGTAAGAGGGATGGTACACTGGGCTTCCTGGCACCACAGCAGTATACGAGCATGCCAATGAGATGCCCAGATGACAAGCCATTGTTCTAGCTCTTTGTTTGGGTACTACTCTTTGTTTTGGGAAATACGAATTTAGTCTGGAACCAGTGCGACCTAACTGTAACGGATAAAAACAGTGAGTTGTTCTTATTCAAAATATTTAGATTACATTCTCAATTACATTATATCTAAACAGAAAGAGAACGAAAGTTAATATTGCGTGTTAAAAATACATGCTGCAGACACGTGAATTCTTCATAGAGAAGCAATGCCTAGTTTGTAAAATAGAGAAGTTAACATCCAGTCCATAATAAAATACCTTAAATGCCACAGAATCTAATGTAGTAAAACTTTTCACTCATCATTAAAAACAGATGTTGTAAGGAAACTGTAACGAAGGTGTAAAAGTTAGCCAGGTGTTGCTGACAGTCAAGCGTTTCTCCTCAGTACTCAATGTTGTGTTGACGTCCGCGTGGATCCAGTTACACACGTGGGGCTACGATGATCTCCCATTGGACCTTGAAAATGAGTGGGCGTGGTTAAGAACTGGGGCGCAGGAACGAGAGACTCGAAGCAGTAGAAACCCGTGTCCGAAATGTCACTCTACTCCCTGTTCCCTACATAGCTTACTGCGAAGTACATTACGGATGCTCTGCTTAATATAATTTTGCTTCTTACCTTCTGCATAACGTTTCGGAAATCAGGGATGTGCTAGCTATTCGGAATTCAGCTTTTATATAGCGTGAAATACAAAAAGACCCCCCCTTCATAAGTAGACTACATAGTAAAAAAATGTGCGGTTTCGGATACGCCATTATATAAGTTGTCACTTTTGGGTCGCTAGCAGGGTTGTTTAATTGAAGTCGCTTGTTATTTGTTAACCAGAACAATGAATGTGTCAATGCAGTATCAATATTTTTTGTTAACATTTCAAGAAAAGTGTCTTAAAGTCAAGCAAGAAAGTCATTTGCGAGTGGTCATAAAAGAGCACAACGAAACATAACAAAAATAACAAAAAGAGAATTAAAAGTGACTGAGAAGAAAATAAATTATTTAATCGTCTCAGTCTGCTGTTGTCAAAATCAGCTCCACTGCCCTTTTCTACGATCAGCTATAGCCTATATGTTCGTTACATAGGCCTACTCGTTACACAGCTTACTCTTTCATATCTAAATCGATTTGAATC